>JABCKU010000041.1:15852-82428 GCA_018221655.1 Myochromella boudieri | reverse complement strand
CCCCAGGATCTTCTCGTCGAAAGACTTGCAGATTCCTCACCCACTTTAGCAACAGAGTAAACATGTAATGACATCTCAGTTTTTAAACCTCATGTGAACGGAAAGTGACCACGAAACGGAATACGGATTTATTTCGATCTCATCCCCAATCAGGCAAGTTCACGTGCACAAATGTTACCTAATCCACGTGCAACACGACCAAAAACCATGGATGGTGAGTGAAGAAATGACATTAGCTGGACAACATGAACATGTCGACGATGATTCAATGGTTGAACGGCAGCTGACAATTTAAAAGAAAAAAATTGCGACCACATCGAGGATGTAGCTGTCACATGATCTACACAGCCCAGATTTGCAAAGATGTTAAAGCAAATTCCCCGCCATCCTACATTTTAAAAACTCGTTCCTTACGTTATCACTTCAGGGACTCGGAATTGTGCTCGACATGTGTAGCTAGCTAGCTGACGAAAAGTTGATATATTATATATTTCCCAAAAGAAGCCGTATTGTCATCAAAGTTTCCGATTATATCCAAAATCTACGGGTACCAGGAGTAAGACAAGACGTCAGTAGGAGTATAATCAAGGGACTGCATCTCACAATGGTATCAGTGCAAAAAACCACTAAGACCTTCTAAACCACGCTCGCCAACCCGCCTGCGATTCTGCCTCCTTGCCCTTACTCGAACCCAACAACGGCGTCTCCTCGCTCGGCGGCTCCTCCACCTGCGCACTTCTGATATCCGATTCAGCAGCGGACTCAAGGGCAGCAGCGAGTGCATCGCGAATCGCAGCACGATCTTCTTCTTGGCCAGTGACCAACCCCGGGACGTCGACATCGTCACCATTCGGTGGCCTTGAGTGGGTATATGGCGCTGAGACCCCTGCTTCGGAAACCGGATTTCCAAATTCATCGAGCCCGAGGCGCCGTTGGCGAATGGTAAAGATGATGCACATTATCAGAAGACCGCTTTGCATTATCCCAGCAACTGCGAAGGTGATCCAGCCTAATGATAGACAAAAGTCAAGTGGTTAGCGCGAGTGGAATTTAAGAGATAAAGAAACATACTGGTCCAATTCGTTCCAGGTCTGGGAAAACAGAACGCATAAATTATATGCCATAATGGACGACAAGAACATACCGGATTGCAATGCTGATGACCATGAGAATGGAGCCGGGGCTCTGAATACACATCATGGGAATGCTGAGAGCGCCCACGAGTTTGTGCCGGTATGTATGCACCAGTTGAGGAGCATATTGGATGGCAGCCAACATTGCAGACGAGACCCCAAGAAAAGTCGCCCAATTCAATAGCCGGCTGGGTAAGGGATCGTCGGGAGAAGATGATGTCGGAGTTGTGAGTAAGAGAGCAAAGGAGGTGATAGTGATGAAAGCCCTGTGCATTGGTTTATAAACCGCCAAGTAGAGATTAGGTGACAAAAGGGCATACATATGAACGGTGACAACCCAGGCAAGGATTATCGAAAGGCGCCACTCGTCACTCTTAATTGGCTTCTTGACATTTAAAGACGAGCGGGTGTCATGTGTATCGACATCGATCTCAGCGTACTTCAAATGCGGTGGATAGTATATCATGTATAGCACTAGTCTATAGATCACAAAGGACCCTGTTCAGTTTCGTAGCATGAGATGGATCGATAACGCACACAATAGTAAAGAGGAACCACTGTAGCCCAAGCTGAATAACTCCTGCGGTCAACTCCAGGCAGGTACTAAAACTCTTAATTACGAATTGTCATGAGTTGCGAGGAACGCGTCACACAAAGGCGGAACATACGAAAGTCGGACAACATTTCACAATCCGCCACTGCATCGTTACCCTGTAATTGGTTTAGAGTTGGACAGGGTTTATGAACGCCAAATGTACATGTTGAGAAAGCCAGCAGCAGACGAGGTGCTTCCCAGCAACAGAAACCATGGGCTGAAACCTTCGGAAGATCCTTTGTTGATGATGCGCAAGTGCTGTGCGTATAACAATAAGCGAATGTCGGGGTAAAAAGTACAAGTAGCACTTTACCTGGGGCGCATAGGATATTATGATTCCACAACAAAGTCCAAATGTAAGAGCTGCGGTGAACCAGTCATGGCTCTAGGGTGCGTGTTAGAAACTACAAACCGCTTCAAAATATCATCACATACAGGAACACATGTACCAGACATTGCGAAAGTCGCTTTCAGGTCGTGGCACGGAGGCTAGTGTGACCTGTTGAACTAACACTGACCCGTGACGTCGTAAATGGCAATTGATCAGATTCGATTACTACTGTACAATTTTATTCAAGGCTGTCCGTTACCACTGAGCCCTGCAATACCGTCTAACACTTTCAGAATACTGTACATAGCAACTGACATCTAAGGATGAGTGGTATACGTAGGTTTAGTTACTAAGAAGTCCAAAACAAGTGTTGAGTGTCAGGCTGTCAGGGTTTGCTTAATTGGGTTAGGGTTTATGCACTCCACAACAGCGACCACCACCGCCTCTCTTAACCCCCACGGTTCTTAACTCCCGGAACATGCTTTCAGGGATCGCGATGGAGGATGAGCTTGGGATTACTTATTTGGTTGAAACCGCCCAGCAATTCTGGTCTGGTATGTACTTTTTACAGCGATTGTAGTTTTTTATCCTATTGACCTCCGGCCCTCACAGAACTGGAGGATATGTTGAACTTCGGGAAGGATAACATCCCCACACTCTCACTTCTAGACTCTACCCTGCGTCGGTTCCTTGCCCTGTGTGCTGCTTATCATGGCACGTGCTTCCTATTTATTTTAAGGCAAGATAGACGAACCTAACCCGGCCACTTTGATACAGAACAGTACTTGCAAAGTCCACTACAGCTAGAACATGCATGCGAACTCATTCTTGACTCGGAACTCTTCGAATTCCACTCAGAACGTATGTGCGAGATCTTGGTGGACGATCTACAATCGGTGTGTTACTTATTCCGTTGCTCGGATGGTAATACTAAAAAGAGGCACAGACAACAGACCCACACTCCCAATTGATTTTCTACAACGTGCTGGTATGCTATGGACGCCGCCGTTCAGAATTTCTCCGTTCACACAAACGGTGGCAACCACTTCTGCCTCTTATCATGGATCACATTCTTGTGGAGATAGACCCCGATGTGGAGGATACCTATTTTGGCGTCGTTGGCGGCTCCAGTGGCGGACTGGTCAACGTTCCCGTACCGATCGAAGCAAAATTGAGAGGTTTGGGTGTCAAGTTACTTTATGAAGTCTGTCGAGTGCAAAAACTCTCTGTTCATGATCTACGTTCGTCACCCTTTCTATCGATTTTGATCACTCACATTTATTCTCATCATACTAGGCATATTCGATGATGCTTTTATTGATTATATATTTGACCTCGTAGAGCAAACGCGACATATGCATGACGAGACGTTCAATTACAGTGTTATCAAATTGATTGTAAGCTATTACATCCACAGTTTCTTTATGGCCGTCTTAAATGCCCTGCAGGTTGCTCTAAATGAGCAATTTATGGTGGCCTCATTAAGCAACGAACCAGAACCCGTGGCAAACGATCAAGAGTCGAAGAATGGGGTACTGCGCATACTCATGCGGCGACTAGGCTCCAGCAAGACCTTCGGTGAGAACATGATCTTCATGCTTAACCGTGCTGGTATGGCCCAAAGCCCTATTTTTTCCCCGCCCATACTAACCCTATCCCAGGAAGAACTCCCGACGACCTGTGCATGCAGTTGTTGATACTCAAGATTTTATACGTTCTCTTCACCACGAAAGGCACATCTGAGTACTTCTATACCAACGATCTCTGCGTTCTTGTGGATGTTTTTCTGCGCGAGTTGGTCGATCTAGATGAAGAAAGCGAATCGGTACGTGTAGCTACTGCTGCAACTTTTCCTTCGAATCTAATTTCGTGTACCCAGCTCCGACACACATACCTCCGAGTTCTTTACCCACTCCTGACAAAGACACAACTCCGCTCCCTTCCATACAAACGTCCACAAATTGTCTACGCTCTCGAATCCCTCGTAGCCAACACTCGTGTTAGGGATGTCAACCCCACGACGAAACGCCTCGTCGAGCGATGTCTTAGCGGGGACTGGTGTGTCCATCTTACAGCCCAGAAAGGGACTCCCAACGACGGAATACGCGCAGCAAGCCCAAACAGTGATGCCGACACAGGTACTGCCAGGAGTCCCACTCAACTTACCCATGTACCCGCTGCGATGCAACTCCAACGAAATAACTCCAAAACATTGAAATCGAGCAAAAGTGTCGAGAACTTACGTGCTCGAGGAGGAGACTTTCCGTCAATGCAGCGCCCCCTTCGCTCGCCTCTCGACGCCCTCCGGCGCCCAAATAATGCCAGTGCAAGTTTTGTTAGCCTCACTAATACTCGCGACACTACGCACACCACTCATATGAATCCTAATCACACTCTCCTCACATTAACCCCGGGCACGAAGCGCAGCAAAGTCACCTCCACCTCCCTGTCAATAGAATCGCAACAGCGCCAATTTACCACAATTCACCCCACGACCACTGAGGCAGGATTCCACCAGTATCATCACCAGCTCATCGCTCCTACGCCAGTCCCTGTTTCAGTGCCAGTACAAGAACCGAATGCCCAAAGTCAAGTTTCTGTACCTACTACGGTAGCTCTTCTGAAACCGGTGAATCCAACACAGCAAGTCCCGAGGCGCTCGGCACCACCTCCCCCACCTCCAAAGCGAAGAAAGCCACCAGCAGTACCTGTGCCGCGCGAACAGCTAACGCATAGCGGAGTGACGATCACGACCATCAAGTCGTCAGCGATGCCTTGGTCAAAGGCCGCTAAGGCATCCTAAGGTTCCTTGTCGAGCTGTCCGCACTATACTCTCACCTGTCGACCATTATATATATTATCTCCTCCATGGACTCGTTGCATTTTTCACATACACACGCATAGGCTTCTTGCAAGACAATTTACGCACGCATCGCAACGTATCATGATTGTTCATAACTTTCTTACTCTCGCCTACTTTTTCGTTCTGGCTCCTATGCTTTTTGGGTGCTCTTTTCATAGTGCAGATAAGCAGATACCTCTGTCCCCGGGTCGAGGACCATGGGACGGATTGAAACTGAAGTTGGTTTCGGTTTATTCTTTGGTGGCTGGCTCATGCCAAATGAATATATTTTGGAAATGTACTTTTGTAACTTCGCTATGCAATGACCTCGGCCTGACAAGCACGAAGTGTACTGAGAATTCTGTAATTCCAGAGATCCACATTCTAAGGAAATGCAAGCACGGTTAAAGAGAATTGTTGATTGATGATTATTTTTGTCTGAATAAATAATGTAAGTCCATGGAAGTCATCAATGTTTCCTCAACTGTGTGCCTTGGGAAATGTTGGCACATCGAAGGCATCCCGATATCCGCCATCCTCGTCCCTTGCCTTCACAGGCACGTAATGCGTGTTTCCCATCCCAGACACGATCATTCCCTTAGAACCCTTTGACGACCCCCTCCTCACACACCCCAGTACACCGAGAACCAGTAGTATCATCCCCACAAACAAGTTGGCTCCAAGAAGCGCAACAACAATTGGTGCCCAACGCTTAATCTCAGCTGTTGTACCATTGGAATCTGCAGAGTCGTCCGGGGAAGATATATCCACAGAAGTCTTGACATTGGTGCCAGTGCTGTTGGCGGCGTCGTCCGCAAGACTGGCTTCGCTTTCCTGCATCGTAACCACCTGGGCGGGGCTGAGTACCGGATTTCCCATCGCGGCAAGAGTGGCGGTGCGGGCTTTAACATGCTCAGAAGCAGCAGACGCGGGGTCGATTTGAGAAAGGAATTGCATGTAAGGGGAGCTAAGACGGTCACTATTGCTGATATAGTCCCCAAAGTCGAAACTAAAGATAACAGAATAAGTAATCTGGGAGAGATGGCTTTGGATCATGCGTACACTGAATAAACATTTCGCAGGAATGCGTCGCCAAGCAAGATGTCGAACTCGGAACCACCATAGTTGTCAACGCCGTAAAAAGCATTTGTACAGAGTGTATAGTTTTTGCCACCAAAGGTTGTCCAAGTAATCTGGGTGAGATCTAGTGGGTGAATTGGGAACTGCTGGCCTCTGGAATATCGTGAGTAGAGCGTCGTCCAAAATGCCGAGATACATACCCAATTGTGAACTCGATGCTGGTGGTTGCTAGGCAAGGTACAAACCAAATGTCCAGTGATGAATCATACATTGAACCCTTGATGGATCCATATACAGCATCTCTCATCGCAGTAGTCAAGATAGGATTTGGGGCTCCTGTGTCGAAAAGCGCAATGGCTGTTCCCTTTGGAACACCACTGATCTGCGACTGTACCGCGATATCAACACCATCGGCCTTGATCCCCCGAAGGAGCGTCGTCCACCGTCCGCTGTTAGGAGGATACTGTGCGAGTTTCTGCGCGTTTTTGATGGTGATGTATTCCTCGTTGTATTCGCCGATGTCAAATGAACCACCGTGAGTGTCCTCCAGGTCGTCTGTGCGCGCAAGGTCGATAGCGATAAAATTTGGAGTGGTAGGATTTTGCGCAAAGATGTTCCAGAGAGGCGATGCGCCCCAGGTAGCACTGCTACCGTAGAGGCGTTGGATGGCCTCGTTGATGGGAGACGCAGAGGCTAGTTCGAACCCGAGACCAAAGAGGCCGTGAATACCAATGTCGGTTATAGACCCGATGGTAGACTGATTGGACGATAAATAAAATTGCTAATATTTACTGATGCTATTGGTTGTGTACATACCGATCCTGCATTGAGGAATGCTGGAGTCGGGGCACATATGAGTTTCGGTTCAGGTGGGATACCATGAAGGGCGACGGTACCTTGCTTCTCTATATGGTAAGGCCCAAAGTCAAATGGAGAAACGCCAATCGTGCCGTTGACTCCATAAGTTCCATCACCATACAACAGGGAAAGAGGTATTTTTGTGTTGTTGAAACGTCCGATGCCACCAGGTGGTATCACCCTGGGTTTAACACGTTAGGGTACTTGACAAGCCATACAGCGAATGAAATGTACCACAAGTCAGTGCTGCCAGTGTCAAGCGCAACATACACCTCTACAAGTATATCTTAGCCTGAATAAAAAGAGGTGGGATATAACGAGAACTCACCCTTGCCGTTAATGGTAATGTTAGTCGTGTACTTGATTGGTAGTGGTGGTTAACTTCCTTTTTACAGATAATTTAATAATAACCCACCCGTATGTTGCCCACATTTCCAATAGATTGACTGTCACCGTTTTTACTCGCCCCCACCGCTGAAAGTTGTTGAAATGTGTGTTCAGGTAGCTTGCCAACGAGCGACTTGTGTTTTATTGAGCGCGCATTGCGACTCTCGAAAGGAATCCTGAACGCATTGGAGTCGACGGAAAGGAGCAGTGCACCAAAAGAAAGGAAAAGAACGGGCCTCATTACGAAGAACGATACAGGCAGAAGAAAAAGGAAAGGTACTTGGTGACCTGAGGTGAGGTTACCTGCCCTTCTTATGGTGATCATGGAAAGTGGCTGTGGCTACTACATCTGGGCTTCTGACGGGGGACCTCGGTGTTTAAGGAGATCACTGATAGTTTTGATATCGAGGAACAGCCGGGGTTCGACATATGGTGAGGTTTCCATGCGGACGGCTGCCTCCCGCAAGCTGTGTGGCACATATTTGAGGTATACTCGCCTGAAAGTGGTGCCAGTGGCGTGGTTGGACTCGAATAATATCAAGATGAGCACCTTACTCACAGGCAGCTCGAGCACCAAAAGACTAAGGGATATTCCTTCGTTCCAAGTAGCCTAGGATATTTGGATGTGATTCGAAGAGATGGAAGCCAAAAGAGCGCTATATATTTAAGTTGTGATTCATGTCAGTTCATGTCACTTTGTAAGTTGCAGCGCGCTGTTGGTTGATGTAATGATATGTTCATCGTTTTGTTGATCGGCCGGCGGTCTCTGTCCGATGTCGCCGAAACGGCTCACAGTGATAGGAATGCAAACTTTAATTCGCTTTTCTACAATAATCACCAGAGGTCACCGGTCTACATCAGGTGTTCAAACTCAAGATTTATATCTTATTCAGTAAGATTTTAGGCAACGTCATATCAACTAAAAATGTCCCCGCTACAGTGATCCTAGTTTTCGGACGGGCTCTAAAATCGTATAGTAAGGTTGATTTTGCGAAGCCTCATCCAGCTTTCCGTCAACCACCACGCCAGGCCAGCCGCACTATTCGTCCCCTTCATCATCCCAAATTTCTTCATCTTCTTCATCCCAATCGTCTTTATCTTCATCGTCATCGTACCTCTCCTTCTCTGTACCATCGCCGTCCCCTTCCAACGGAGTCAATTCACAGACCCGCCTCAAATTCTTCCCCAACCAACTTTCAATACCTTCCAGGCCTTCTAGCCTCATACCTCTTCTGCTAAACTTATTTTCATCCCCGCCCTTTCGGCCGATCGTGAAGTTGACGCCGATGCTGGCAAGTAGGAGCTTCATCATATCCGCCATTCCAACTTTGTCATTCAGACCTTTTTCGGGTTTGCATCTGTTCCTGCTTCTGCTGGTAAACCGTCCTTTCTGTGGCCCTCGCTGAATAGAAGGCGGTGTAAAGCGGTTACTTCAAATACCGAAATATCGAAAGTATGCTCATTGATAGCGCGCCAACGACGGCCAGGTGGTATGTCTGTAAACCCCATCGCCAACATACGCTTAAATCCATTGAACTTTCTTTCGCTTTGAGGAACGGACCGATTGAGACTTTTGGTGATCGTGGGATGCGCACGATAGAATACGTTGCAGAAAAACTCCACAGACTCATAGCGCGTTCAATAAAGGTAGACGTCGACCAGAGGTACGGGTAGGCGAGTAGACTCTCGTCAATACCTCTGCCCCTCGGACCTGCCATTGGCGTCAATACAATGGTAGCTTTCGACAGTTAACGTGTGAAACGCACATTACCCCAACCATCATCTTCAAAATCTGAATTGAGAGGCACGACACATGCATCCACTACCTCTGTTTCTTCTTCATTCAACAAGGTGCCTTCAAGGACAGCGCTAACGGCAGACTCGATTTTTTCGTACATCCAGGGCATATCTTCGCCATTACAGGATGAGAGGCTTTTGTTAACATGCTCATTGTCGGCTTTGCTGGGCTAAATAGGCACTCCAGTGTGGAGAGGCCTCTGGGTTGATCAAACGAAACTCGGCCTCTGCTTTGTCACGGGGGTCGGAAGATTTGCTTTCCCCGGGTTTCAACTCGGCCCATGTGTGCTTCTTTGGGTATGTAGAGACGAACTCTTTCAGGTCGGATGGCACTAGAAGTGTCAAGACTATGTAACCGATGAATCGCATTCTTTTGGTCAACACGATGCAGCTCACCGACTTGTTCTTCAGTTTGGAAAGCTGAAGTGGAAGATACTAGCTCTCTAAACGTCTTAAAAATAACACATCACTAGTTGCCAACACCTGCAGATGGTCATGAAAATGTATAGGCTAGGTACAACGTAACTCGACTCACCCAATGATGGAGGGCGACGTGAATTTTGTCCCCGATACGTTGTCCAATCCATAACTATGCCAGGTGTTTATGGAAATCGTGGCTAGAGTATGATGAGGGGTGTCCCACGACGCTGTCCGTAGCAGACCAATAGACTTCGATGTAATCATTTCCTTCTTGATTAGACTCACGTAGAACTTTTTTCGTATCATCGTTGAACCCTACGACGCGAACTTCTTGCTATTGCTCGTCCCCATGCTCTTATATAAGTCAGATGGTTCAGCATCCTTCCTATATTCAGACCATTCTTGTTCTGTACAACGAAGGGCGGACAGCGGCCGTAAATCGAGTGCACCACGGCGTTGGATAGGGTTATTAGAAGAGCAGTAGGGACACATACTTGTGAGACTTGGACGTGTTGGCGGTCAAGACAAAGGATTTCAAAGTAAAAATGAATATGGAAGTCTTCGTGTCTAATTCGGTACAGTGATGATTAGATTAGATAAACTGTTGAATTTGATGACACTGTGTCTGTCGTTGAGCTCAAGTGACAGTCTGCAGCTGTATAATCCTATCGCCTCGCCTCATTAGATATGTGGATTCTGGAAACATTCCGCCAACAAAAAGTATTCGATCCAAAGCATAAGTATTACTGATGGACACATTCGCTTTTCCGTCCAACTCACTCACAACTGCTAGCGTCCTTCGTCCTCTTCACTGCCCCACTCGTCCTCGTCCTCGTCCTCATCCTCATATGCTTCATCGCCTGTGACTTGATCGTTCCCTTCCAGCTGCGTCAGTCCGCAGACCCGTCTCAAATTCCTCCCCAACCAACGCTCACTGCCTTTAATTCCTTCAAAATACATTCCTCCCCGGCCCGCGTGAAACCCCGAGTCATCGTCCGAGTCACTCCCATCATCGCCGCCGATTGTGAAGCTGATTCCCACGCTAGCTACTAGTAGTAGGAGCTCCATCATATTGGCCACTCCAATCTTGTCGTTCAGAGCCGTCACAGGGCTTGCACCAACTTCTACAGGCAACTCTTTCTTGCCACGGCCCTCCCCAAAAAGAAGGTGGTGTAGAGAGGTTACTTCAAATGCTGAAATATCGAATGTTCTCTCGTGAACAGCACGCCAGCGACGACCAGGTGGAATGTCTGCAAGGCTCATCGTCAAGATACGCTTGAACCCATTAAGCTTTCTTTTGCTCTGGGGAACTGACCGATCGAAGGTTTTGGTAACCTTAGAATGTACGCGATAGTAAATCTGGCAAAAGAACTCGACAAACTCATAACGCGTCCGATAATAGTAGTTGAAGTAGACATCAACGGCTGAGGGGCGGGTAGGTGAGTAGACTCTCCCCAGAGCTTCTGCGCTTCTGACCTGCAATGGGCGTTAATATGTAGATCTTTCTAACGCTATCAGATGAAGCGTACATTGTAAAAACCTTCAAAATCTGGTTTAAGAAGGATAACACATGCCTCTACAGCCCTTGCTTCTTCTTCCCCTAACAAAGTGCGTTCTACAGCGGCACCAACGGAAAACTTGATACGTTTGTAAATCCAGGATATTTCTTCATCCACACACGAGAGCTTGACATCCACTTGTTCTTTGTCAGCTTTACGCTGAGCCAAGTAGGTGCTCCAGTGTGGGGATGCCTCTGGATCGATCAAACGAAACTCTGCCTCACCACAGAGGTCAGAGGAGGTTGTTTTCGACTCGCTCGGTGTATGCTTTTTCATGTGTGTCAAAACAGATTTCTCCAGGTTGAGTCGGATGTTACTAATCGCGCCAAGGCTGTTGGACGTGAGTTGCGTTCTGACGATCCACGTATTACGGCTTACTAACTTGATGGAAGGAGGTCAACACGTTGACGGTCCTGAAGAGAAAGAATTCAAGTCTAAGCAAATATGGAAGTCTTCCCACTACCGATTAGATTAGATATACTCTAGTTTATGCATGGCTGGGCTGTTGCTTCCATGCGTGTCATTTGCTTCAATTCCCAGGTCTAGTAGACGTCTTTGCCCTACTTTTCCTCAGCCCTGCTTCCAAAACTCAACACCCCCATCTTCAGTGCCGACATCGGGGGAAAAAAATCACCTTGTACAAAAATAGACATCTCATGAACGGTTCATCGCGACATTGCCTCGTTTTCTTCGAACAAATGAACGCGTGCCATTGACCTGGCCGTGGCAGTATAATCCATTTAAATGCCATAGGAACCTCTTCAATGAGTGTCCATACATCTCTAAAGTTCATGATTTAGAGGACTGTAGACGAATATGCTAAGGTGTGGCTTACATTGTACCTCCGAGAATCGTGTTTCAGATCACCCACCTTTCCCTCGATCGGCAACAAACGGGCTGATTACCCAATGTAAAGTTTATGCGCGAGTTATATCTGCATCCAAGTAAACGGAAACAAGCATCCATATATATGGCTCGATTGAATCGCGTACGAGGCGCACACCCCTGTGTTCGGATGGCGATTTTATGTTCAAAAGTTTCTCCACAACGCCCATAGTATCATGGTTCGCTGAATTGGGAGTATAATCAAGGTCATAATCTGTTAAGACGCCTTCTTCGTGGCATGGGTCCCATGACAAGTCCTGAAGACACAGGGAGAGAAGCTGTGATGACCCGTGGGGTCCAAATGGCACTTGAAGACAATTGACGTAAGAATATGTAGAACGGTGCATTGTCATTACTAGGACGTACAACAGACACAATCTGCCCAAGCTTTGATAAAATCCAGCCCATAAATAGTAACGGCAGGCAGTATTGTGGGGGGTATCACAAGGCGGTATTGATGCAACGACAATTGATTATGAGAAAGGTTACTGGAGTCCGAGTCTGTGTTTCCCTCTTTGAAACTCACTTGAAGAGCTCGAGATCGTCGTGTCTGGAGTCGGAACTGGCCTTCCCTTTGGCCCTGTGGTATAATCCAACTATCGAACAGATTGAGAGTTTTTGTGACATGCAGTTCATCCAGTTTGATGCGCGATACCGCCTCCGTATCGCTCATGATTAGAAACCTTGTGGAAGTTATGATTTCGTCAAGAAAAATTGAAATCAAAACCTTTTGATCGCCATCAAATTGCCATACATGTCATGTCACGTAAAGTCTATCTCATATACTCAATCTCAGTTCCTATTCTTGATCTCCATGCAGCCCTCCAAGCTGCAACTTCCGGCGAAAGTTGGTATATCATAATTAAATTGACAAGTAGAACCAGTGGCAGAGCATTCTAGTGTGGTTACTAGTCAATCCGAGTCAGCACGACGAACCATGGACTCACCAAGCTGACCTTTCAGTATAAAAATTTCCTCCTTGTTTCTGATCACCTACCCTGAGCAGCTTTGGGAACCTGCCGTGATGACTATCATTCAGACATTGAAATTTGATGCACTTGCGCCCCATGGGCTATCATGAAGCTAGTGTGTGCTTAGAGGATTGATACCTTGAGACGCCGTGTTGTTCGGAGCAGCTGCTTTGGAGGTACACCTGTAGGCGGCCCTGCCATGACTCCTCAGCGCTGAGTGCTAGCTAGCCCAGAGATGCTTTAACGGCTTCTGTCGGGTTCATTGATCTTCATCTTGGCAACATTCGAACTTAAGTTTCCTTGGGCCATAAATCCCTTCTCAACCTGCCTTTCACTAATACTGCTTACAAGATCCAGGGTTGGGAAGAGATATTACACCACCAATATACAAGTACCCATCCCTTTTTGTCTTCTCCGCCCTGGAATATCATTGACGGAGGGTAGGAACTTAGGCTTTGACATTGATTTTGTCTACTAAACTAAATCAATTCATCATAGATACGAGGTTACAAGGCAAAAGTGATTATGTATGGAGATTATTTCACTACCCTGAGGGCAAAGTAAGCTAGTAGAGTAACATGCAGGAGCGAGAGCTTGTGAAGGTACAATTATAATTAAGGTGCGACCTTGAAGTAGGAACAGTGCAATCTAGTATAACAGATGTGGAGCAATATAACACGATGAGTATGGCCGCTGACGAAAGTGGTTGATTTGCGTCCACGAGCTTAACTTTTGCCAGAGCAATGAAAGCAGGGTGCCACTATCTTGGTAGTCACGATAATTTGCGCAGGTCGCAACCTGCCAATCCGAATTGGATGTCACGGAAGGGAGAATTGTCTAGAATACACACCACTGCTTACAGGACGCTGGGCAAGTTGAGCAATTGACGTTATGCAACCCGCTGTAGCGGCATCTTGGGGAGCCACAATCAATCTGATTCACAGTCAGTAGGGGGAAATTGTCAGGATTTGGAACACCTGTGATAACATACCCGGCGGTCGTCATATGGCGTGTCATGGCCACAAGAGTGCTTTGTGCAATCAACTTCTCGGTAGCACATGGGGACAGACAATGTTTATGGCCAGAATTTGGCGGTGAATGTGACGGGCTAACGGAGAGGCTGTGGGAGCACTTACAGTTTTGAGGCGATGCCGAGCACCCGCCTTTTAAAGAAAGGGGACGGTCATTGCCTCAACGTCTCTAAAAAAAAAAGTGAATTGAAATAACGCTAATGGACGTAGTGTACTAGTCAATCAATACTCATGCAGCCAAGTTAGTAAAAGGATGCTGCGGCCCGAGGCCATCTCACAAAGGCGGCAACGTTTGGGGAGTGCGAATCTAAGCCCGGTGAATACGCGACGCTGTGGTGGTGGTTAAAGTAAGGACCCGAAGAGGAAATTGTGACCGTTGGCGGGATGTATGTCATATCCATTTTGTAGCTCAAATGATGTCAGGGAATGGAGAGTCTGCATCCGTTGTGAGGTCAAATGGAGAACGGCTTGCGATATAGATGAGACGAGTCTGATGGGAGTCACAGTAGGAGGCTTGACAAGTAAGTATCAAGAGAATGGAACAGTTGATCGGCTATAGATATCCATGAAGTACGCACCCATTCGATAACGGCTAAGATCTGTCGGACGTCTAAGGTCCCGAGAACCTCTCGGAATACGTGCATCCGACCGAAATTTGAGTTGAGGTGTCTGAAGCGATGTAGACAAAATTAGGATATCCTGCTCCGAAGTGGATCAACAATCACAGCATGAGCTGGTTGTATACCAAACAAAAGCTGTGGTTTCTCCTGTTTTCATCAGTTAGCGTAATCAGTTTTGGTAAGAAACTCCCAAGTGGAGATATGGGAGGTCCAACTGTACAGTATCTTTCTTGAAATTACTGGAAGCTTGCGACCCTAGCTTTAGGCCAACATTGTCTTAAAAAAACGCTGTTCGGTAGCGCGCCTAAAAAAACCATGTCAGTGAAAAGCCAATAAATTTAGTACGGTGCTTACTGTGAAATACCACCGGGTAGCGATCTCCACTATTTAGTGGCGCATTAGTAATCGTCCCAGTTTAGCAGCTCTACCACATTCAGAGTATTCAAAAATTGGTCTTGTTCCAGTTCGGACTACCAGAATATAATAATCGAACGCTGAGGATTGACGGAGGTGATTGAAACACGAGACTGTTAGAGGTGTTGAGGACCAGAGTGGGAGTATGAAAGGGTATGTTAGAACCATTTCGGTTGCCGAAGCCCATATCGCCCGATTCGAATGGAGATCTTTGACATAGTGAATGGAACCCATAACCTGACGCATGCCAGCTCGACCGCTTTCTCCAAAACCAATTTTGGATAGTCAACTTCGACAGTGAGACATTATCGCCGGGCTGATGATGATCTAAGGTTTAGTTTGAGTCGCGTTGAGATAGTGCAGCTAGTCTAAGATGCATCAACTCACACTACATTATGAGCCTGGTAAGGCGTTTTAACCTGGGCACCGGAGACACATTAAGTCGGAATAATGTAGCAATGTAATAAAAGTAATATGCTTACCGCCCCTAATTACACAGTATGAGATCCAGAAGTCCAGACTTGATTAGTACTTGATCTTGGACACGGTGTTGAACGGTGTTGAACAGGTTTGATGCATGATGCATGATGTATGTAATGATTCAAGAGCGTGCGAAATCGGATTCATGTGGTCCGCCGATCAAGAATATGTAAAAAAATCTTATCCCAGTCACTGGAGAATAACATTTACAGAAAAGCATCTGCCGAGTACGGGGATGGTCCTGGCCATGGTATGAACGACATTTCCCTCATACATACATATACATATGCATCTGCAAATCTCAGTGAGTCCTCTTCAAACTTCAACCCTCCCCAAATTCTCAGTGTACAGGCCACCCCAGGCTTGTCGGCTCCTCGTGGTAGCGTTTGATCAACTATGTGGGGCTTAGTACACTCTAGAGCTACTTTACTGACTTATTTGGTATAATAATGTCAGCATTTCTCCCTCCGAATATCTCTACGTATCATTGCTCAAATTGACAAATGTGACAGAAAACGCCATGTCAGAGCTTCATCTGACGAGCGCTTAAGTACTGCCTGGTTTTCAACATGGTCGGCACCGTCTCAATGACATGGCTTCATGCTACACTTCCTGGTAGTCATGCATCATGGTTGGTACATGTCACTATGGTTCCCCGAATAGACATCACGGGTACTATACAGATGGATATTGACAATTTAGAACTTAGCAACCAGGGAATTAACTACGGGACGGGAGAGACATGGTTTGTAAGTGTCAGTGACTCCTGGATGCGCTGGCCATGGAACTCAGCTGCCCAATTTCTAGATGCTTTTTACGATCTCTATTCATTGCTGCTGTGACTTATTCTCCACCATGCGCTAGTATCCGACCCAGCTGTCTAAAAACTCACCTCTCAATCGTACCAGTATCTTCCTGTATCCTCATATGGAGCGACATGGTCCATCCCCGTCGTACAACTTGGGATACATCTACCACATCCCACACTATCCCCTATCCCCTATCCCCTATCCCCTATCCCCCGACTACGACGGCCACTGCTGGCATGTCACTGACATGCAATACGGCGGTTTATGTGTTTGATTCGATCGATGATATTCGTTAGAATATCGACGTCTAGTCCATTTTGGCTAGCCCGCCCTTTACGGAAGACATCTCAGTTTTATACTGACACGAATTCGAGTAGTGTGTATGCAACATTTACGCAGCATATTTTTCCACTCCACGGGATGATTGGACTCACCTGGGCACCGTCAATGAGAACGAGTTCAACCCCGATATTTAACCTCAAGTCAGTCGAACACTAAGGATCTTCGTGGGCTGCATGACGTCTTGGCGCACAGGCCGCATACTTCGCATACATTCCATGGTCAGCAGTATAAAAATATACTGAAGTAAGGCTACAAATTAAAAATAAGGTACATCAGCTTACTTCCCTCCTCGGGTTTCTTAAACTTCGATGACGGCATTGTGCCGAGACTACGCCGTTCTTCTGATTCCAACTTCACTCAAGTTTGGCGGCGACGACCAGCTCACCTCTATCTGCATAGGCTTCCGCTCGTGAACTTGGTGCAATTTGGTGCATGGCCAGGGGTTCCACGGGGCTGAACTATCCTGCCAGAAATCCGCAAAGGCATACACCAGAGCTCGTAAGACTCGGTCAGGTTCAGTGAAAGCCGACCTCGACCCTTTATCAAGTGTAGGAATTCTGTCAATTCAATGTCATCTTGTTGAATCGCTTATTCATTGAATTAAGGTGGAAATACATTTGTATTTCAACCCAACCATACTTGACGCCATATCTGTGCCTCTAATGATTGCCAACTTGTGGTCATCCCCATCCAGAGAAAAGACCGTGTTTTTACACACACATGACCTGCTATGACCTGGCATGAAGGAGATATTTATGTATCAGGCGGCCATCATGATTGTATGTAAGGTGCAAAAACGACATCCGACGCAGAAGGAGGCAGGCAGAAGCCTTCAATTTGGCTCTTTTCCAGTCTAAATATTTAGGCTGTAATTAACCTCTGGCCGGAATTCAACCCCATCATCGCAAATCAACCAGGTAGAAAGGATTGCGCCCTCTTTCAGTCCTCATCGAATGGCTCAACGACATGACAAGGAGGCAGGGTGCTGTTAAATGCCGGCCGGCAACACCGGTGAATCAACGGCAACTTCCAACTAAACGCCGGCATCTATGTGCTTCCGTGACTAAATTATACGACAAGGTCGTCGTCCCCCGATTGGTTTTGTTTCTGACCTGGATCCTGCGGAAGTCAACGCCGCGTCAACGCCTTCGCCGATCGAGCTGACCAACGTTGACCTTCTGTCCATCACCTTCCATTTTCGTCTGATATATATTGCCATGCTTTCTTGACTCGTCATTCATCTCTCCCTTCTGACCTGTAATCCTTGAGTCTATGTCTGTGGACAGCCAGTCGTCCACCCTGCGACGTTCCTCCTCGCCGGAAGAAAAGGACTCGCAGGAAATTGGTCAAATATCCCATGAAGATCAGCTCCCATCATCACCAAGGGATGGAGGCTGTCATGCGTGGATGACGGTCACTGCAACGTGGGTGGTACCTAAGTGTCGCCAACTCTTACCCATTTTTTGCTACAGTTGGCTCGTTCAGTTCTGTACGTATGGGTACGCAACAGCTGAATTATTCCGGAGCTTGGAGTGGTGCGGCTGAATCTCCTCAAGCTACGTTTCGTCTTTCGGTGTATACCAAGACTTTTACACGCGAGAGTTTCTACAAAATAAGTCGCCGTCGGATATAAGGTACTCCTTGCTTATTAACTTGAAAGCAAGTGACATTTAGCTGAATCGTTGTGTTACATTTAGCTGGATTGGTAGCTTTCAACTATTCATGCAATACGCTTTAGGCATCGTTGTTGGCAGAGCTTTTGACGGTGGGCACTTGTAAGTCAGAACTATAAGCATCATCGACCTTTTATTAACTATTAACACCTCAGTCACGTTCTGACCGCGATTGGGTCAATGATACAAGTCACTTGCATGTTTATGCTTTCTATTACTCGTCCTGGTCAATACTACCAGGCACGTTAGCCAATCCCAATCTAAAACCTTGATGAATATTCAAGAACCATGCTACAGGTGTTTCTTGCACAAGGCGTGGGGATGGGTCTTGGGCAATCTTTGCTTTTTCTGCCATCACTTACAGTCATCGGCCATCACTTTAAAAATCGGCGAGCGATGGCAACAGGTATTGCGGTATCAGTAGGCAACGGCATAATCAATGTTCGCAAATGTGTAACGAGCTTTTCATTTAGGGTGCTTCCGTTGGGGGAGTCGTTTGGCCTATAATGCTAAATGAACTGAGACGGCGCCTCTCCTTCGCCAATAGCGTCCGGATCACAGCTGGCTTGACAGGCTTCCTTCTCCTCGTTGCCAACCTTCTCTTCAGAACACAAAATCGACCTCATGGAAAATCCTCAGGATCCTCTCACTCTAGACCGAACTTCCGTGCAATCTTTCGTGACACGGCATATTTGGTCTCCGTCGCAGGAGCATTTTGCATCAACTTCGGCCTTTTCTTTCCATGTGCGTCTATAAACCCTTTTACTACTACTTTTTACCGACGCTCAGGTCCATAAAAATAAGATTTTTACCTACAGCTTTACGCTGTCGATAAAGGTATTAAAGAGGGGCTTGCCTTCTATGCTGTCAGTCTTCTCCATCTACACGCGATTGAAGTCTAACGGAGCCCAACAGCTTGCTATAATCAACGCGGGTAGCGTCTTCGGGCGTCTGCTGCCCAACTTCTTCGCAGACAAGGTTGGGCCGTACAACATGCTCATTCCATGCCTTCTCATTTCGTCAGCGTTGGCTTTCGGCATGTTTGGTGTTCACGACTTCGCTGGTGTTGCCGTCTTTGGGGCACTGTATGGCTTCTGGTCAGGCTCATGTCAGTGTTCACACGTCACTACCACGAGGACGGTTACTAAATAGAAGTTTGTATAGATGTTTCACTTATACCATCACTGTTGGCACAATTGAGTACATACCCAGGAGAACAAGGGTACTTGTATTGTTACCGCTGGATGAGCCTAGTCATTTACTGAACATATATTCCATGGTGCAGAACCCGAATGGGTATCGCTTTCTCTATTGTTGGCATATCTGTTCTCGTTGGATCACCAATCGAGGGTGCTCTCATCCAGGCGGAGAACGGGGCATACGCATGGCACAAGGGTATAGTCTTTTGCGGGGTGGGTTGCCTTTGCTATTGAACTTTTCGAAGTGCTAAACTTCAGGTGCAAAGGTCATGGTGTTCATCGGGGCCATTGGGATGGCCATTTCTAGACATATATTTGTCAAGCAGAACCCAAATCATGAGAGAGGACGACGTATATGAGTAAACTATCCTCGACACATAATATGTACAACATCTCAGGTTAATATGAAAACAGACCGTTGCCAAGATCCCTTGTCCTCCGATAGCTGACTAAAAACAACAAAGATTTGTCAGAATTTTGTAGCCTTTTTTGCGCTACTATCTATGAGTGAGGATTAGTTGACTCGTCTTAGTTGGGGAGGTCCAACGAGGGAACGATGTGCTTCGCCAAAGAATATAGAGGAGATGGGCCCAAGCACACCCAAGCGACAACGCTTCTCAGCGGTAGGAAATACACCCATGGTGTGCGCTGCGGCAGGGGCGAAGGGGCGAAAGGTATCATCACTTATGGATGTATGAGTGTTGAAGAATTCTCATAGTATTCCTCCCGAAGTTTATTAGTTTCGACTGCTACTCTGAGAAGGGAAGTGTCAAGTGAGCCATGACGACTGTCTTGTGCAAATGCATTTCACTGAAATGCATTTAAAACTTTCAACCACGGACCAATAACATGCGCAAGCGACCCATTTCTCGTTGACTCTTTGCCATCAGTTTCACCAAGCTTGTTACTTATGTAAAGTGGGGTTCCTTTCAGACAAGGTAAGTAAATCGTCCAACTTTATTGAGGCAAGGAATTTCGAGCCAATCAACATGAAACACTATGTTATGTTTTGGAATCCAGTGCTACTCAACATATGGTAGATTCGAGTTGTGATCAAGTGCGCTTCACCACATCCTTCAGTTGAGTCCTGGGGATTGCCGCCGCAAACGCCTTTCTGGCCAATCTCGTCTGTGTCTTCTGCTCATATGCGTACGCAAACCCAATGAGATCGAATTCCGAGAATGCAGTTCCAAGGAATGATAGACCAAAAGGAACACCGGGCGCGGGATAGACGGTATCCGGGCCTGCGCGACCAATGGTAACGTTGTCGCTGAAGAATCCTAGAGGTACTAAAAGTACGATA
Source organism: Myochromella boudieri (assembly GCA_018221655.1). Taxonomy (NCBI): domain Eukaryota; kingdom Fungi; phylum Basidiomycota; class Agaricomycetes; order Agaricales; family Lyophyllaceae; genus Myochromella; species Myochromella boudieri. The sequence goes on along the minus strand of JABCKU010000041.1, from coordinate 61,699 downwards.
TGCAACCCATGAGATGTGTGCTGTGATGGCGGCAAGGACACTAACCGGTGACGATGGGGTATCCAACGATGGCTATCAGTGAAAAAAAGTCAGTAACTTGATGTTAGATAGGACAGAACCAGACCTGCAGGGGTTGTGGTAAAACCATCCGCAGGCAGAACAAGAGCATCCAGCTTGTGGGCCTTCAACGCAGCATCAATTCCCCTTGCTCCGCCAAGCTCTCGATCAGAGGCGAGAGCCGCGAAATAGGCTGCATCGAAGCCTACCGTGGCTTCAGAATCGATTAGGCTGGAAAATAGTCAGTGAAATGCAAACGAGTGGGCAGTTGGAGCGTACGTAGACTGGCTAGAAAACCCCTGTGGTTCTTCCAGAGTGGGATTGTCATTATTGAACTTTATAAGGTCTGCAAGGCTGCGAACACCGGAGGGGTTTGCTACTAGGCCGGCATACCACTTATCCAACTCCACCTACAGGACATGGGTAAGTACCGGAAGGGGGCGAATAAAGATATCAATGACAACCTTGAAGTCGACATTGAGAACAAAAGTTTCGTCGTTTGAGGCTAGAATCTCGTCGGCGGACGGCAAATCCGCCGGATCTATAATCGTTGCTCCAAGGCCACGTAGTGCAGTGAGCGCTTTCTCAAAGGCTGCAGTAACTTCCGGAAGTCTCCCATTGATAGTCTCATTAAGGAAGACGCGACGGGGGACGCCAATGCGCTTGCCTTTGAGCGCTTGTTTGTTCAACGCCTTGGTGAAGTCTGGAACAATATGCGGCTGTGCTAGCGTGAAGTTGTCGTTCGGGTCAGGTCCAGCTATGATGGAGAGGACGATTGCAGCATCAGCCATGGAGCGGGTCATGGGCCCAACCGTATCTTGATGTGTAGATATAGGTATAACTGTCAAATGTTAGCATCCAACTTTGGAAAGCCTCGGATAGAATTTCCATACCTCCAGCACGAGAAGTTAGCCCCAAGGTTGGTTTGATCCCAGCAAGGTTATTGTTACTCGATGGACACGTTATACTGCCGTCCGTCTCTGTTCCCAGAGTCACAGCAGCAAGGCCAATGGACGCAGCAATGCCCGATCCCGAAGACGAGCCACAGGGATCAGCATTAGGAAAGTAAGCGTTGGTTGATTGGCCCCCTCTACCTGACCACCCTGAAGCGAGATTTCCTCTGAAGTGGGCGAATTCGGAAAGGTTTGCTTTGCCTAGAATGAATGAGACAAAGGGTGATGGTGATGGTTCGAAGACATACCAAGGATGATTGCCCCAGCTCTCCGAAGGCGCTTAACCACGCCGGCATCATCAGGGACGACGGAGCCTAAGAGGCTGAAAGATCCGGCAGTGGTATTCATACCTAATGAGGGGGTGTTCTAGCGTGAATTTTCTCAGTACGACGGAGTAACGCACCCTCAGATGCAAAAGTTGCGATATTGTCCTAAATTGTTGTGATCAACCAGCTATAAACATGGGTATCTGGAGTTTACCTTCAACAAAATGGGAATCCCATGGAGAGCGCTTCGAGGGCCTTTCCGTTTGCGCTCCAGGTCCAGAGCCGCTGCTGTTGCAAGTGCAGACGGGTTGGTTTCGATGACAGCACGAAGTGCTGGGCCATTGAGATTAACTTCCTCAATTCTCGCAAAGTATGCCTAAATAACAAGTAAAGTTTTTGAGTACGGATTGCAGGGCAATAGAACCGAAATCTGACGCACCCTGACCAGATCGACGCTAGAGAAGTGACCCGCCTGCAAACCGGCCTGGAGCTGTGCTACAGACGCTTCATATAAATCTGGAAACACGACAGCACTTGGAGACTGGGAAGATGGCTGAACGAGTAACAAGACATGGACGAAAACTGAAAGGCAGCGATGAATGGTTAACATCGTCGATTGCGTTCTGATACCTGAGGCATGAGAAGATTTAGAATTGAACAATGATACTTGACCACATAGGATAAAAGCTCACCCCGAGCCGCATGGTCATGGGAAACATGTTACAGAATTAGTCGAGAAAGATAAGGCGACCGACACGGACATGTGCAAAATAGGCGATATCTGTACAGTATAGGACCACACTGTGAAGTTGAATTACCATGCGAAGCACGAAGATCAGTGTTTCTATGGCCACGGGTGGATGCGCACAGTAAGAACCGGTAAACTGTCGCATACGTCAAAGAAGTCTCAATCTCTGGGATGGGCGACTTACGCAGAGCAGTCGAGGTGGTCGTTGACAAGTCGTTGAACTTGGGAGTCCCCCTCAGTGTTGCCAAAAATCACGTGTTTTGAACAGGATGCCTACTCAGTACAGTCGCCACCCGCTGATAGCAGAAAAAAACAATAACGACAACGAAGTCATTACACAAAAGAGGAAGATGTCCTCATCTGACTCGGATCCAACGACTCCGTCGAAGCGGATGTGAAAAGGGAGGCTGCTACGCCAAGAACACGTCCTAGGAACACAAAACCGCTTTCTACGAGATGTTATTATCATAGAATCCGACGATGAGGTGCACTCTGTACCTGGCCTCGATGTTAATGTCAATGTCCAGCAGTGGACCCTCAGTGACTCCTCGGACGAGACGACATCGCTGCTTTCCGCCTGAAGCATGGTCAACCCCATCCTGGCATCCTCCTCACCCAGCACCTCAACAAAACTCTCTGCACTCTTTGGATCGTATACACCTTCTCCGCGGCTCCATCTCTCTCTACGGGGCCACCCTCCGCCCTTCCCGTATCGTACATAGGGTGTATACGCCCAGGTGCCCGCCGTTGCTCGTTGTGAAGACTTCGGGGTTGGGAAAGGAAATGGGAAGGTAAAAGCCAAAGGAAATCTGTGGCAAGACTCCCCAAAAACTTACGCTCCTCCGTCACAGGCCTCGGTGGAAGGGATGCAGTTCAGGGGGCACTGGTGCTTATTCAAGGATGCCAAGGCACGGGCGTGGAGGACTGCGGACGCATGTGCAGGACGTTTGAGGGTATGTTCGAGTTGCCAAGGATGTAACAGATACTGTTTCTAGGCGAGGGTGAAAGGTTGGGCTTACATGGCTTGTATCTGGTGCTCATATGCGCGTTTCTTTTCCTCATTTGATCTAATTTATTGAAACAGGTACGCACCCAGACGAGAAACGTGCAACCTCTCGAGATGCCGGGGTCTTGGGTTATGGTGCTTACCTAGAAGCCACAGTGCATTTAATAAATGGCCCGAAGGAAACAGGGAATAATACATTCACTAGGACATTGCTCAATTCACTGCTTTCTCGGTACGTTTTATTGCCATTCTCCCTAATTTTCCGCACTAAACGACGACGAGCAGCTACCTGACTGCCGTTACCTTCGAATGTGGCCTTAGCCAGTCCGAGTTTACCCCAGGAGGATGGTTGTGTTTTCTCTTCTTTCTTCACCCTTATTCTGTATGTGTTCTGTTTGCTTTCCTCTACTTCCTCTCACTCCATCACAGGCCCCCATTCTCCCCTACGAGGCACATTACGTAGGCCCGCCATCCCGATCGACGCTGGCGCTGTATTTTGAGGCGGTAAGGGCGGTGGTAGAAAAGTGGAGCGAGGTTCAGGGATAGTTTGGGACGTCCAAATGAAGAACAAGATGAGGACAACGCGGAAGAAGACAAGGACCAGCTGCAACAGCACGTTCCACTCGTTGTGAACACTATAGGCCGGGCTAATGCGCTGGAGGCGGGCCCGATAAAGCGAATCGAGGAGATGGTTTTTCCATCCGATGTACATGAGGTCAGGGGCGAGCGGCTTTCGACACTTACTGCCCTGACCATTCGCATTCTCAGAATGACTCTTGCTCACACCCCTCAACCTCAACCACGAAGGCAAGCACGCACATGCGTACGAACGCACCGTCTCCAACCGCACCACATCCACACAAAGTGCACTCCCGCAGATATTAGGGTATCATCACGTTTGCATACTGTATTTTTGTCCCCCGCTTGGTCTTCGTCTGCACATCTATAGACACCCACACAAACATTCCTGGCATAGTACACTGCCCTCCCGCTCCTTGCGCACCCGCCTTATGAGGTGACCATTTCCGTCTCCCTCCTTCCTAAACCCCTCTTTCAACTACGATCTCACAAGAACGAGGTTCCATCACTGATACGCAAGCAAGTCCTCATAGGCGCAGCTGCAGAGGACGTGGTACCAGAGGTAGGAAGGATGCTTAATAGCGCTGTGGTTTGTGAGGAGTCTAGATCCTTTGACTCGTCTGGTTCCTCATCCTTTGACGGGACACGGCGCAGACGCAGAAAAAAGAAGGCCAGGGCCAAGGGGTCCCATACACCCAATCCTTCCCCGCCGCCGCCACCCTCTGCATCAACTTCATGGGCTTGCGCTCGGTCGGCCCGTTTCCCCTCTCTCCGTCCTCTCCCCCTGTGGAGGTACGACACTACTCCCACCTGTGTCCCTCGCAAGTGTGAATTAAGGGAGAAATGGAGCTGCTTGTGTGTGGGGGTATTGGGTTTCAGAATGGACTTCGTTAGTAGGGAGAGGGCGGGCAGTTCCGTACATCCAGTAGGGACGGAGAGTGGGAGAAGGCGTGGCAGGTGCGAGAGGTGAGGAGAGAGGAGTTATTTGATATCATAGGAATAAAGCCAACCATCGTTTATCTGGAAGTCGTTTTATCGTTAAGTGAGTTGCTCTGGAGAACGATCGTGCGCACAAGCAAGTCCCTCACGGCGTTCCTCGAAATTAGGAACGGTCTGCTGGGTCGACAGCGTTCACTTAATTCAAGTGAGGAACAAGTTAAAAAGCTGAAAGGAATGCTGGATGCACATTTTTTTCTGTCAGTGAACGAGTCAGTGGTTACAAGGTACTTTAACAGTTAGAGGACACAAGGCAAACTGTATAACGCGCCTACTACAAATCAGTTAGCTATGCAGTCCCAGGTATATCTTTCAGCTGCGTCTTCGGGATCGCCGCTGCAAAGGCTCTCCTCTTCAACCTCGTCAAAGTGGCTTGTTCGTATGCATAGGCATATCCGATGAGTTTATAGTCCGAAAAGGCCGTCCCAAAGAAGGACAGCCCGAAGGGTACGCCTGGTGCGGGGTAGACTGTCTGTGGACCAGCACGTCCGACACTGACTTTATCACTAAAGAAGCCGAGGGGTACTATCAGTAGGTAACGGAAGTTGTAAATGAAGCTGCACTTCTGAGCGTTGAACTTGCACTCGCCGGTAACTATGGGGTATCCAACAAGAGCTATACATTGCATGAGTTTATATGGTTAGAGGTAGAAGAAAGGGACGGACCTGCTGGTGTCGATGTGAAATGGTCTGCAGGTAGGATGAGGGCATCCAATTTGAATGCTTTCAGCGCAGCGTCAATGCCTCGGGAAGCTCCAAGGTCATGATTCGCTGAAAGGGCTGCAAAGAATGATGAATCAAAACCGGGCGTGACCTCTGAATTGATCAAGCTTTTGTAAAGAAAATCTCAGAAACCACATCGCACATCAATGGAGAAGAAATAAGCTCACATTGATTGATCCTCGTATCCCTCAGGTTTTTCGAGCCCAGGGTTGTTGTCGTTGAACTTGATGAGGTCAATGAGGCTCCGTACACCTGATGGGTTCGATACAAGGCCGTCGAAGTAGTTGTTAATCCCGATCTATGAAGATTCGAGCTTACCGAAGATGTCATAGGAACGATTAGGTCACACCTTGAAGTCCACAGTGAGTACAACAGTCTTATTCCTCGACGCCAACATCTCATCAGCAGATGGTAAATCCGCTGGATCTACTATCGTTGCACCAAGTTTACGCAGAACGTGAAGTGCTTCGTTGAAGGCTGCAATAACATCCGAACGACGGCCAGTTGGGTCATCCATAAACACATGGCGGGGAACTCCAAGTCTTTTGCCTCTCAGTGCGCGCTTATTTAGAGCTTTAGCGAAGTTGGGCAGGATCGGCGGTTGAGCAAAAGTGTAGTTATCGTTGGGGTCAGGGCCAGCTATGACGGAAAGAACAATCGCGGCGTCTGCCACGGAACGGGTCATAGGACCAATAGTATCCTGGTGAGTCGAAATCGGTATGACTGAAAATTGAGTCAAGATATCAGGTACTGATCAAGCGAATTAGAAGGCATTGCATTATACCTCCTACTCGTGAAGTCAAACCCAAAGTTGGCTTGATGCCCACGATATTATTGTGACTAGATGGGCATGTTATACTCCCATCCGTCTCCGTTCCGAGGGTTACAGCAGCGAGACCAATAGACGCTGCAATTCCTGAACCGGAAGATGAACCACAAGGGTCTGCTTTTGGATAATAAGCATTTGTTCCTTGTCCTCCTCTGCCTGACCATCCCGAAGCTGTGTCGCCTCTGTAGTGGGCGAATTCTGACATGTTGGCCTTGCCTGAAACGAGTTACAAGGTGTAAAGAAAACCCAACATCGAGAGGAACATACCGAGTATGATTGCACCGGCTTTGCGGAGGCGTTTAACAACACCCGCGTCATCCGGGACTACAGAATATAGCAGACTGAAAGATCCAGCAGTGGTATTCATGCCTAAGAAATGTGTAGCTCCGAAGGTACAACGACCGCTTAAAGGATACCTTCGGACGTGATGGTAGCAATATTATCCTTGGCTCGCTAGTCAATGCAAGTCTGCGCAATATGACGACGGGTCATATACCTTCAGTAAGATCGGTATGCCGTGCAGAGCGCTTCGTGGTCCCTTCTCTCTCCGTTCCACATCTAATTCCCTTGCGGTATCCAATGCGGAAGGATTGATCTCAATGACTGCACGTAGAGCAGGTCCCTTGAGGTTGACCTCTTCAATCCGAGCAAAGTAAGCCTGTCAGAGCGTTATAGAGGTTCAACTATGGCAGCATCAGTAGTACTGGAACATTACCTTCACGAGGTCGACGCTAGTGAAGTGGCCTGTATTCAGCCCCGCTTGGAGCTCAGCCACAGAAGCTTCATATAAGTCAGGGTAGGCAGCACTGGGACTTGACCATAAACGGGAGGGCAGTTGCAGAAGCGTCAAGGCTGGGACAAAGAGCGAAAGAAACTGCTGGATAATGAGCATTGTCCAGGGTTTTCCCCAGCTCGTGGTACGAGTGTGAGAGGAATTCTAATGATGTGATCGTATTCATGCATCAGTCGTGCTGAGTTGTTGAATGAGAGTAAAAGAGTAAGAGATGCAAAAAGTGATCAATTCCTGTCTTAGGGAAATATATATCTCTGTTCAAATAAGGATTCTACATACACTTGTTTTCAAATCAGCGATTGACCGTAACTTCCGTCCGAACTCTACCTTGGTTCTACAGCTACGGAGTTTTAATGAGTACGTGTACCTAGTGCACCCCAGTAAGTGTAAGGTGATAATTGCTAGTAAACGCGTGAGTTATTTGGCACAAAAACATCTTTTAGCTGTGTCTTAGGAATAGCGGCTGCAAAAGCTCTCCTCTCCAATCTTTTCAAAGTGGCCTGTTCGTACGCGTATGCGTAGCCAACGAGGTCAAAGTCCGAAAAGGCTGTGCCGAAGAACGACAGTCCGAAAGGTACGCCTGGTGCGGGATAGACTGTCTGTGGACCTGCACGTATGGGAAGGGTTTTGTGGCTAAAGAAGCCGAGAGGCACTAGGAAATAACAAGTGATCAGCTCTGGTCAGCGAGCTTCCAGTGTCCGCATCCAAACACTGACAGTGTACTCACCAGTGACCATAGGATATCCAACAAGACCTAATCATGTATGAGTTGTTGATATAGTTATGGATTGAATAAGGGGACGGACCTGCAGGGATCCATGCAGAATTGTCTGTGGGCAAAATGAGAGCATCTAACTTGAACGCTTTCAGTGCTGCGTCGATACCTCGTGCAGCACCCAGGTCGTAATCCGCCGAAAGGGCAGCGAAGAATGATGGATCAAAACCATGTGTTCCCTCACAGTCAATCAGACTATTTGAAAAAAACCTTGTGTCCTAAATCGTGTATCAATAAACGGGAATGTCTCACATCGATTGGTCTTCAAACCCATCAGGTTTTTCGAGTGTGGGATTGTCATTATTGAACTTGATGAGGTCGGCGAGGCTCCGCACGCCAGATGGGTTCGATATAAGGCCGGCGAAGTATTGGTTAAGTCCTATCTATGACAGATTGAGTCAATACTTGATAATAATATTTATACAACTCGCACCTTAAAGTCCACGTTGAGTACAACAGTCTCATTCTTCGACACAAATATCTCATCCACGGATTGTAAATCTGTTGGATCCACAATTGTTGCACCGAGACTGCGGAGTATATGTAGCGCTTCATTGAAGGCTGTAATAACATCCGAACGACGACCAAACGAGTCATCCATAAACACACGGCGGGGAACCCCAAGTCTCTTGCCTTTCAATGCGTATTTGTTGAGAGCCCTTGTAAAATCGGGCAGGATCGGCGGTTGAGCAAGAGTGTAGTTATCGTTGAGGTCAGGACCAGCTATGACAGAAAGAACGACCGCGGCATCTGCCACGGAACGGGCCATAGGGCCAACAGTATCTTGGTGGGCCGAAATCGGTATGACTGGAGTTTGGGAAGGTTTATTAGGTGCTGATCGAGTGAGAAGATCATACAGCACCTCCTGCTCGTGAAGTCAGGCCCAGAGTTGGCTTGATGCCGACAATATTGTTGTAGCTGGATGGACATGATATGCTCCCATCTGTCTCAGTTCCAAGCGACACGGCTGTAAGGCCAATAGACACTGCAACACCTGAACCGGAAGATGAACCACAAGGATCTGCTTTTGGATAATAAGCATTTGTTCCCTGCCCTCCTCTGCCAGACCATCCCGAAGCTATGTGCCCTCTGTAATCAGCGAATTCTGACATGTTAGCCTTGCCTACAACGATACGTTAAGATACGGAAGAAACAGGAGAAGAAGAAAGGCACCAAGGATGATTGCGCCAGCTTTACGGAGGCGTTTAACGACACCCGCGTCGTCAGGGACTACAGAATGTAGCAAACTGAAAGATCCAGCAGTGGTATTCATACCTGAAAATGTGTAGCTCCGAAGGTGCGGCGACTGCTTAAAGAATACCTTCGGATGCGATGGTAGCAATGTTATCCTTTGACTTGATAGTCAGAATAACTCATGTGTGGTATGACAACGGATCACACTGAACCTTCAGCAAGATCGGTATACCATGCAGAGCACTCCGCGGTCCATTCTCTCTCCGTTCCAGATCCAACTCCCTCGCAGCATCCAAGGCAGAAGGATTAATCTCAATAATTGCACGAAGAGCAGGCCCTTTGAGGTTGACCTCTTCAATCCGAGCAAAGTAAGCCTGCCAAAGGGTTATGAAAGTTCGATCGTGGGGAATATGGTGCCAAAATGTGACCTTTACGAGATCTACGCTAGTAAAATGGCCTGCGTTCAGCCCTGCTTGGAGTTCGGCCACAGAAGCTTCATATAAGTCGGGATAGACAGATATCGGATTGAACCATAAACGAGAAGGCGCTTTCAGAAGAGTCAAGGCTGGAACGAAGAGTGAAAGAAAGTACTTGACAATGAGCATTGTCTAGATGTCTGTTCAACGATGGCATGCGAGAGCAGCCTAAAACGCTAAAGGATCGTGATGGCACAGTCAAGGGGGGTTCACGTGATCAATCCATGATATTACGTTGGTAGGTTGATTCCCCTTGGGGGGAACTGTCGATCTCACTGAAGACCTTAAAAAAAATTCCAACCTGATGTCTTTTATTATAATTGCTGCACCCCCTTGTGTACAGAATGACAGCGAAGGCAAGTTCCATGGCCCCTGCCGCCACGAGCTGATATATTTTGTGCTAAGATGAGAGTTGTATAAGAGTACAAAGCGACAACAAAGCGATCCCTTTAACCCGCGGCTGTGTGTAGTGGTGTCTGTACAGGTTGAGCTACAGGTCGTGATCATGAGAGGAAATCTGACCATATCTGTGCAGTGTACAGGTGTCATAAAGGTTTTTCAAACGTTTTCGAACAAGCTGCCACTTGCTGCCACTTGTTCTGTCTGATATTGATATATATTACTATAGTAGTAACCAACTAGTAACAATATTAGCCAACCAAAGATATCTTAAGCTCTATTCGGACTCTATTCTACACACATCTCTCTGGCCAGATCAGCGGCTGGCCACCACAGAGTCCACAAATTTCAGACTCTAAAAGGGAACATCAGCATTATCTGCCAAATCCTTAAGATAGCTGAGGTCCTCAGGACTGGAATCATTGCTCTTTATAGATCCAGGTTTCAGTAGGCTACAAGAGGTGAGGTTGGGGCATAGTTGGAGCAGGCAGTATGCGAAATGCGGGGTTAAGGCGTCGAGAACGTCAACGAGAGTTAGGTCCATTACTTGATGCCACCTGGAAGGACTTATGGAGTAGAGTGCGAGTGTAGGGGGAGTTGAACGTGTTTCACCGGAATTTACGGACATCCTGAACGTCACCGAGCGAAGCCGCACAGCTCCGGTGAAGGCAGTTATCGCGCTTCCGGGCATAAGGGATTGTCGGACAAGGAAATATATCCCGTATGGTGTTGTTTCAATATCGATGGATTCCAATACTGGAGTGGATCCAGCAGGCAGGCGAAGAAAGTCTATTGTCCAATCGACAGGTAGGGAGAGCCTAAGATGTCTGAGGCGATGGGAAAATGGGGCTAGCAGGACGCTGACTGGATTGGCGTGACCAATTCGGTCCAACAAGGCCATAGATGGCATCTCGTCCGTGGTGTATAGAGAAAACGTCAGAGGAACAAAGTTCCCTGATCGACGAATACATCTGCGCGCAAGATGTGTGAGGCGCCTGGTATCAGCCCAATTTTTGAAGTCGATGGACAGAGTGTCCCAGAGGTCTGGCGCCCCAAGGATAACGGAACGCCAAGTTGCGCAGACTTCGGCCAAGGGAGCCAAAGGTGTGACTGAACGGTCCCCAGCTTCCAATCGAATAGGGCCGCAATGCCTAAAAACTTTGAGGAGTATCTCATTTGGCAATTGACTAAAGGGTTGCGGGTTGAGAGAGGTATTGGAGGACTTATCCAGTGTCGAGTATTTGTCCAACCCATGTTTGTCACAGACGCCCCCTTGAAGAGCCAACGGTGACGTGGCCATTATCGAGTATCCGTTGATGAGCCTAACGGTTCGCATTCATGAGGAATGTTACATGGATAAGTAGAAAGGACTCGGAGAGACCAACGAACCTGGTGTGTTACGAGTGTTAAGGTGAATGAATAGCGGAGTTCAGCGGTAAGTGCCCGTCGCATGCTGGATTCAGTGAGGGTTTGACAAATAAGACAGGTGTCATACTATGACTTCTACCGAGTTGTCCAGGTTCAGACAATCCAACTTGGTAAGCCGTCATGAGCAAAGCAGTTTTGAATGAGGTCAACATTTATGAAAGAGAGAACCATGTTCAGTCAAGCTTCGATGATGGATTGGCACGCTACACCGATGATCAATCACAGCTTTACGTTGCGCTTACGACATTATGTAGCATTATGTCAACCAAATTACAAACTCTGAACACAACCTGAATGTCCAACATCGAATATGTTTCTACGGCACTACGCACAAGGATTAATACCGTAGAAGTACATATATAGTGAATGGATCACTAGGAGCGAGGAACGAAATATCGTTGGCCTCATTGGCACTCTTGCCCTCGAAGTGAGCAGTCCCTTGCTCTGGTAAGGCTTCAAAACATATGGCCCAGATAACATTGACTCCATCTAAATGTATCAGGCGAACCCTTTATAGCTGTGTACCCGATAGGCTCCCCGCTTACCGGCCGCCGAATACGCGCCCAGTGCTCCTCAAACGGAATAAAGGACCTGAAGTGGACACACTCCAAGAGCGGTGCTGATGACGCCAAGGTACGAATGGCGGTTGTAAAGCGGTGCTGAGGGTCAGCTCGAAAACTACCCGATGCGGAAGGGGGTGTGAAGTCGTCTCTTGGCAGAGGTGACTCCTCGGGCCACCAACACGCCTCATCGATAGAGGCCAGGTGGGTTAATTTCGGGATAAGGGCGATGCACTCGCACAAAGGATTCTCCTCCTATGATTAGGCGGCTCACGTCAGTCAAATATAAGTATGAGATTGTTTAACTATTCACCTGCTCCAGAGTATGGAGTGTCAGGAACGGGTCAGTCCAGACTATGAATAACCGCTCCAGGTTAGGAGTCCTTCGTAAAACATTCATTAGCCACTCCCTGTTGTACGTCACCGAAGCTAGAGCTAATGTCGTCAAATTTTCCGTTTTTCCTAAGATTCGTTCCAAATCTGAAGATGGGGTGCCACTGCGAGGCAAGGTGGCGCCGAAATATTCCAGTCCCCGAAGGACATTCGACGAAACCTGATTTAGAGAGGGAAGCCACTCAAGGCTAAGGCTCTTGAGATGTGGGAGGTGCGCGAAGACAATTCTCCCCCCAAGATTGATCCTTCGTTTGATGAACAATCTTTCCAACTGCGGGTGAGATATAAAGAAAGATTTATGAGCGTCAAGCAAGCAACCTTCTTCGACCGTCAAACGCTTGAGATATGGCCAACTGACAGCTTTGAATAGATTATTCAGATTCTGCAAAACTTGTTTGACGTCGAAATTAAGATGTCGTTGGATACTAATATCAACTAGGGCAGGGCTAGCAAGCAGTATGGTGGAGAGAACTTTAGTGTAAGCTTCAAACGCGTCTGGTGAAATGAAAGTATAGCTTTCTGCAAAACTGAGCCGCGTGAGATTAGAGAGTGGCCGTGCCTAATTGAAAAAGCCCATTAGAAAGAGGAAAATTCTTATGAACGAAGCACAGACTGACAGCTGGTGCAATTATCAGGTTATTCTCCTTTGGGGTCATATCGCTCAATCGTATTCCTAGCTCCTCAAGGCTCGGATATCTCTCTACGATCGCAGTATAAAGACTCGACGGAGGTCGTATTCCAGCTTGCCACTGAAAGACCGCAAGTCGGGGAAGACGATGAACAACATTAGCTAAGGCCGCGTAGCAATCGTCGTTTTTACGGTTCTGAATCATAGACCCATGATCTGCTCTAAAGTCCAAGTACGGAGGCAAACGTAACCGTGGCTGAGGGTGTGCGTGTTCAGATATAATTTGTATCTTGTAGCAATAGACGGCCATCTCAGGATGCGCCAAGAGATACTGCCATAGGTCTAAACGTCCAAAATCACAACGTAGATGCCGATAGTGGAGATGATTAGGAATGATCGTCGGCATAATCCGTTTGGACACCAATGCGAAGGAAATCAGGTCAGAAGGCGAAGCGATGAAATGGCCAATTACATCGATGACTTCAACTGGAACTGGGAATACATCCATGCTTCAGGATGATGGTAAGCGCTTGGTAGCAGAGGTAGTGGCAGATTTGAGGAACAAGGAAGTCGACCGATGATAAAGAAAGCGTTGTTGGGAAGTCGGTGCTTAAGAGGTGTTTTGTGAAGACATATCACGACACAACGCCTCTTCGAAGTTGTCAAGACGACGACCGGTTTGATTGGCAGCTGCATGGAGAATCCTTCAAGGAACGTGACGTCTATGACCTGTTAAATACAGGGATACACGTGCCCAGCGTTCCCAATAGGAAGAGCCTGCAGATGCGAACATTGTTCGCTGCATAGCCTGTTGGCGCTTCATCGAGAAAAACGCTATACAGGCCTAGAGTGGCATCAACTAGAATAATCCTTCGTGTGTTGTGGTTGTGCCAGCTATAGCATAGGTGTGGAGGGAATACCTCAACGAGAAGCAAATGGTATGCGTGAGTGAGCTGGGTGATAATAACGGCCACTGTGCGCTGAGGCGACAGAGAGAAGAAGGGTCGCAAATGGTATTTGCCTCGACTGTCAAAGTATGGCCGCTAGACACATCATTTGTGAAGATAGAAAGTTCGGTGGGAAACTGATGGGCAAAATAGCGCTTGCGTTGAGTGAAAAAATATAATTATGCATCGACCAAGGACGGAGATGATGAAGACAAATTTTGGCGAAAGTTCATACCCGTCTTGAACGATGTCATTTTCAGTGGGTGCGAGATAGGCGGCAAGTAACAGGGCGAATGCCATTGTTCTTCTATATCGTCTACGATGGCCGTAGTATGAGCAGGACGCCACCCCGTTTCCTGCCATAAACCTAAGAATATCCAAAGTCGAGTCCATCAAAGCAAACACGCAAAACACCTTGCACGCCCGTTATCGCATCCCAACCATGCCTGCACTAATAAGAAGCAGCCCAATCACTTGCATTGCTCTCCACAAGTGGTTAATCCGTTGTACCTTGCTCAGCGCAAGCTCCTCTTCGACCTGTCTTTTCGTCGGTGCTCGCCCAGGGTATCCCGTATATGCTGGCCTTGGTGGCTCGTAGTGAGCACCCTGTCCCGGACGATAGCGCGCCTCTGCGAAACCAGATTGGGGCGAGGCCCCTGGTCTGCGGGAGAACTCGGTGTACGAAGCAGGATTGGGCCGTCGACGCTCCCAGGCATACGTCGCACCAGGTCGGGGACGGGTATTATATTCCGGCGGGTCTGAATTTTGTTGATGTCGGGCACGTTGATGGTGGGGGTGAGATGGACCTGATCGTGAGAGAAGGGAGCGATCGTACAGCCGGCTAGGTGGAGAAAATCAGTATATGAAGGAGACGGTATAGGGGATGAAGGCCAAAAAAAAAAAGTCCAAGCTCAAATACAATACGGGTAAAGACACGTACCGATCACGGTCATTGTTGAGTATAGTGTAAGCCTCTGAGACTTTGTGGAAAATCTCTCTCGATTGAGCATCTTTCGACACGTCCGGGTGGTGCCTCTTGCTCAGCTATAGTGAGACCAGTTGCGTATCACCACAAACAGCGATGGTAGGAAGTGGAGAAGCATGGTATGAGAAGGTAGATCCCACAGAATATAAGCTGTGACGATATCCCGGTATATTTTCATGCTCACCTGGTAGAAACGCGACTACAAACGACACCTGTCAGAATTCCATCAATAAATTCTACAATATGAACTCACTTTTATCTGAGCCTTGCTTGCTCCTTGAGGTACCCCCAAGGTCTTGTAATGGTCATCGCGGATATAAGAAGCGGAGAAACATCTCTCAGTGTTGGTCATAACATGGCTGGGACATAACCTGCGCGAAAGGGGTTTAGAGAGACAGCGCAGGGAAGAAGGGCCCGGTATGCATTTGGAGACCACCATGCAGGCCAATGACTGGCCGAGTGGCTCCGAATGGGCCAGAGTTTGGGGTAAATGCAAAACAGCACAACATGACAACAAACAACACGTCCACCCGTTTTGGCCTGGCGTGGGAATATCATCTCATCAACCACGATAAACGCCTCATACAAGACCTACGCAGACCCCTTGGTGAACTTCAAACTTCGGTAAAGTATTTATACCAGACTAAAAAGTACAGCTTCTCTCGGTTCTAGCGTCCTCTGCATCTCAAACCGGCCATACCAGCCAAGATGTGAAAATTTCATCCCAGTTGCCAGAGTCGGGCCAGGCTGGAACCATCTCTCCATACTTCTCAGAATAGAGCTTCCATGCATCCAGCCTATTTTTTAGGTGTTGTTCACCTACATTGGCCTGACCTCCATTGGCGATTCAACGGCATCTGTGACCTACCACAAGGCACGACTGCTGGATTGAAACAGTGGGCTTGTGCCTCGACTTCTATATTCTATACCAGAACGTATCGTGGAATGTGGCTGTATCATGGCGACGGCCCCTCACTATTTATACTGTCATCTGTGTGGATGTTCTCATTCCATTCAAAGGAACCCTCCTAATGGAAGAGCTATCCATGGTGCGGTGCAGCCCCTGCTAGACTATTTTTTGAGGTTTTTGAGGCACTGGACGCGCAAAAAAGTGGAATAGGTGGGTAAACATCGGTGCAAGTCGGCTTCCATTGACTACCCAAACACCAGGACGTGTTTCCCCGTACATATCTTTTCTTACGTCCTGATTATATCTGGGGGTCTGGACGGTATGTGGCTTAGAAATGAGCCTCCACAGTTGACCGGCTACGTGCTTTTTGAACTAGATAGACGCCGTCGTGAAATTATTGGAAAAACCATACGTGTGGAGCTCTTCTTTGGAAAATGGCGGCGGTCGTACCAGAACTAGCGTTCGATGGAACTTACATTCTAGACTGCCAGGCCGAGCCAGGTCGCAACATACGATACTCAGGCTCGCTGACCTACATGTCGTGATCATGCCCCAAGGCGATGCGGCGGTGACTTGGGACACGAACCACTTCACTTCCAAGTTGGATGCCATCAAGAAGGATCGGGTGATATCCCTCTACGTTGTTTCGGCGGCCTCCTGTATATAGGCTTGGGGGTTGCTGTTTGGCACTCAACAGCGTCGGAAGAAAAATGGCCCAAAAAATCGAAGATAGTCTCTTCGACTACGACGCCGTCATGACAGTTAACTCGAATGTAAGGTTTTCGCCCCTCCCAATATTTTTTCAACAACTACTATAACCAATAACAGACTTCGACAATTAACCTTCAGGAGAGGTAAGTAGATATATCGAGTCAAGTTCAGGTCCCATTGAACTAACACACAGCTCAGAACAGCTTCCTTGTAGCTCTCTCCTTCTCCGGTTTTCACAAGGTCCCCTCCAGTAACAAGTTTCCCCAGTGTGAATGAGATCCTGGTTCATCCGATATACCATAAACGTCCTTTCAGAGGCCAGGCGATAACCCAAGAGGCTCCCACAGACGCTAATTGTAGGATACATGGTCACGCTCTGGGTGATTCGGTGGAAGCCTGAGAGTAAGTTGAAGCATCATCGTAGTGCTAGAACGTTACTCAAAAAGGTCTACCGCATCTCTTTCCAAGCTAGATGCCATCGACATTGATTTCCTCAACCGTGCTATCACTTTTTGGTACCTCCATCGCGTATAAAGCAAGCCATGTTTCTCTCTGGTGGCCAGTATCATCTAGAATAACATGGCAACTGTGTACGTCTTTCCCTCGTTATTGTTTCATGGTTACTCAGAGTGCCTCCCGCACAGTCCTCGCTTCTTCCAGAAAGTTTTGATCGACAATAACAAAACGCTATGGGACAACCTGCTCAAAAACGAATTCTGCCAGGTAATGGCGAAAATGAAGGCGACTGATGCCAAATACGACGAGATGAATGGTCATCTCAAGTGGTACTTGCTTGTAAGTCATGGCGTGTAAGTGTGACACTCTTAATTTCATAGCTCACTCTTTTCGCAGCAATCGAGTCTGGTTTACTTGGAGCAAGGTATTGTTCGCCTTAAGCTTACCGGTGACAAGAGGAAGGCCTCTTGGGCCGACATCGTGGCCGACACGTCTTTACCTGCCAGTATTAAAACCAGCATCGGCTTCGTTGAGGGGTTCCGCAAAACGGTATTGATGACCAACCTTGGTATTTCGGCACAAACTATTAAGGACACCAAGGCCGACACTGTTCCCCAAGAATACTTGGACTATTTCTATGATGTTGACAGCCTTGGTGATAGGTTCGCGTAAGTTTGCCAGGGGAGATTTACAGTGGATAAAATGGCTGATTACAAACCGTAAAGCTTAAATTGTGCTAACGCTGCATGCGAGGTGGTATGTGTACTGCACACTTTTCTGAGTACACACTGACCACCAGGCGTACCTTCAAAGTCTTGTGAATTGATTACCAAAGCACTCCATGCCGCCGACACTACCGCAACGGGTATGCACATATCAATTCATTCTTTACGTAGTCATACTTACCCATTTGTAACACAGGGACCCTCTTTTACGATAATTTGATTGAATCGAATAAGGATTTAGAGTCTTTCGATAAATTTGATGGTATAGCCGATTGAAATGTACCAGCCGCGACATCGACTTATGTTTTGGTTTACATTTTCTAGCTTTGATGGACAAAGACCAGCCAGCGGATATCGACAAACCAGAACGCCAGGCCCACTACGCTAAGATATTCGGGGATGCTGTACAGCATGAAGTTGATTTCTGGGCGGCCGCCTTCAATAACACCCTCTAATTGTCAATTGACGAATTGTGTATGATAAGCCTAGCTTTCGTCTTGGCGTGTACGTGGAAAAGGATATAGTAGTTGTACTTGTATATCTCCGGTATGATTGCTGATTAGCCTATATGCCTTGTGACAGAGTTTACTGTATAATTCGATGATTGGGATCTGAGGGTTGACAACTAGTTCTTATGCGCATTCGGTTGACAACCCCTCAAAAAGGCTCTTTTTACCCGCCAAGCAACGTCGCCACCTACCCCGAGCTTAATTCGGGATCATGCCTCAGTATCCAGTGACTGAACAAAGACGGAGAAAACGGCGGTAAAGAAATTGTGGGATGACGTAAAGACATTGTGGACGTTGCCTGACTCGTTCGTACATTGAGGTTTCCGAGTACGATCGTAATACGTGAGTAAGGTGTTGTGTCATACAGGAAGGCTACTACACGCTCGCGAGTGTACGAACATCGGAGAGCGAGGTAAGATTCAGGAGCCTCAAGCCGTTGGCCTGTTAAAATAGAGTTGTTGAAGCTGCCAGGGGGTGGTGTTAGTTCGTTAATATATTTAAGTAGGGTACACAGAAAGGGTGCGTGCGTCACGTATGTCAATGGTGTTACGAGCTTCAGCAATCCAGAAGTCCTGATCAATCAGTCGTCCTCTGTATTGTAGCCGCCCGGCGTCTTGGGGCCTGGGTATCATCTTGACGAAGCGCATGACGCGCGGATTCTGGTACAAGACTCTCGTTTGCCGCCCAAGTCGAATGAACTTTGAAAAGCTGTCCAATCCAGCACGGTTCTGCGATATTTCGCGTACTGGTCACACAATGTAAGGGATCGTGGCAGGTCAGACACACTAAGTGTTGTTGGGCCTTGGGGTTAGAACACCAGCTACCGGGTAGATCTATCGCTGAAACGGTGATGTTATGGAATGAATCCAATGGAAAAGGCATGCAAAATGGTGGTCACAGTGCGGATGATTTTCATCTAATCTAATCTTTGGTTCCAAGCGTTTCCAAACTCCGCGAGTTCGACAGACCTCCCAGTCTGGCCTCCGAGTCAACCATGAACTGCTCAGCCACAAACTGGAACTGTACGCCCAAAGTTTTCAGGGCCAACGCCACATTGTAAAAGAAAATAGCATGTAGTAGAGGCGAGTAGACATATCGAGTCAAGTTCAGGTCCCATTGACAAAGCACAGGACAGCTTCCTTGCCGTTCTCGCTTTCTCCCGTTTACACTAGGTTCCCTTCTCCAATGACAAGTGGCCCCTGAGTGGGTTATGCTCAAATTGTATGAGTGATAAACATAGCTTTCTCACTGAACTCGACAGATCACACGGTGTCTAACACTGGAACACAGCTAATCGAGATCCTGGTTCATCCGATGTACCGTAAATGGTCGGATAATGATCCATGAGACTCTCAGGTACAATACCTTGCTACATTATGGGCGATCCGCTGAAAGTTTGGGAGTAAGTTGGAGCATCATTACAATGCTAGAACGTTACTCACGAACGGTTTACCGCATCTGTTTCCAAGCTAGATGCCATCAACTTGATTTCCTATGCTATTACTTCTTGGCGGCATCCGTGGCGTATAAAGTTAACCAAATCTTTCTGCTGGCCAATAACATCCAGAACAACATGGTAGCTGTGTACGTATTTCCCTTGTCATTGTTTCACGATTGCTCAGAGTATCCACGACACAGTCCTCACTTCCTCCAGAAAGCTTTGATCAACAAAAACACAACGAAATGGAACGGCCTTCTCGGAAACGATTTCTGCCAGAAAATGGCGCAAACGAAGAAGACTGACGCCAACTATGACGAGATGAATGGCCATTTCAATTGGTACATGCTTGTAATTCATATCACTCAAATTCTCCAGAATCTATTTTATGTACCTCTTTTTATCGAAGCAACATTTGGTTTACTTGCAGGAAGGAGTTCGCCTCAAACTTCCAGATGACAAGAGAGACATCTTTGGGCCTGCATTGTCGCCGACACGCCTTTATCCGACAGTATCAGGAGCAGCATCAACTACGTTGAGGATTTCCGAAAAACGACACTGATAGCCAACCATGGTATCCCGGAGGAAACTACTGAGGACGTTAGAGTTGGGACTGCGATGTAAGCGTACGTGAACTATTTGAGCAATGTTGACGGCCTCGACGATGCATTCGCGTAAGTTCGTCAGAAAATAGTATGGTGGATGGAATAACTGATCATTAGCCATAAAGCTTAGATTGCGTTAAGGCCGCGTGCCAAGTGGTGTGTGTATATGCTGGCTGAGTATAACTCCAAAGTCTTATGACTTGATTACCAATACACTCTATGAGGCTACTAGTACAACCGCAAAAGGTATGTATATATCAATTCATTCTTTGCCTAGTTGCATTCAACTCTTTTATAATACAGAAACCCTCTTTTACGATTATTCTATTCTACCCAACAAGGACTGTAAATATTTCAGCAAATACGATGGTATAGCTAATTGAAATGTACCAGCCACGAAATCAACTCATATTTTCTCTCACTATCTCTAGCTTTGTTGGACAAGGACCAGCCTGCAGATATCGGCAAACAAGATCGTTGCCAGAATTACGCTGACTGGTTGGGGGATACTGTACAGTGTGAGGCCGAATGCTGGGCAGCATCGTTCAATAACACCCATTGACGGTCATTTGGAAAGTTGTATGTGATGTGTAGAGGTTCCTTAGTGTATACTCTAAGCATTCGTGGACTAGAGGTAGTTGGCGTGCCCGATGGGTCGAGCCTTTCTCTTAGCGTGTACTTGTATCTCAATGATATAGTACTGCCTTCTTGTGATAGAGTTTGACATCTAATTAAGTTATCGTATAATTTGACAGTTGAGGAACTAAGAACCGAAATTGGGGTGGGCGACCAATGGAGGTGTGGTGTGGGTGACTGTTGTAAAGAATACTCGCCTGATCTGGGTTCGACTTCAGCATAAGCAATTTCACGAGTCTGCCCGTTCGCGTTAGGGTCCATAGTATTAGAAAGAGATGCGCAAAATGGTCAACCAGCGCTGAGATGATTCCCATCTTATCTAATCTTTTATCCAAATATTTTCAAATTCTGCGAGTTCAACATACCTCCGATGGCAACCACGAACTACTCAGCTACAAACATGAGCCTTATGCAATTTTTCAGGGGCGACCCCTCGTCGGTGAATGAGAATAGTACATAGCAGAGGTAAGTGAACATATTGAGACAGGTTCGGGTTCCATTGGACTGACATGATAAAGCTCAACTCTCTTTCTTTCACTAAGCACCCTTCTCCGGTGACAAGTGGCCCCAGCGTGGCTTATTGGTAAGTCATTAGAGTGATAAACATAATTTTCTTATTGAACTCGACAGATCACATAGTGGCTAACGCTCCAATGAGATCTGGGTTCATCTGATGTACCGTAAACGTCCTTTTTAGAGATCAGGTAAAGGCCCAAAAGCTCTTAGGTACACTGATCGTACGATATACTGCCGTGTTTGGGACGATTGGGTGAGAATATGGATGTTAATTGGAGGATCTTTGCTGTGCTAGAACGTTACTCACAAAAGGTCTACCGCATCTCTCTCCAAGCTGGATGCCATCGACCATAATTTCCTCAACGGTGCTATTACTTTTCGGTAACGTCGATGGCGTATAAAGCCAGCCAAATCCCTCTCTGGCGGTCAGTATCACCGAGAACAACATGGCAGTGTGCGTCTTTCTTTCGTTATTATTACATTGTTACTCAGAGTATTTGCCTCAGTCTTCGTTTCTTCCAAAATGTCTTGATCCGAGAAAACACGGAGCTATGGAAAAGTCTGATCGGAAATGATTTTTGCAGGCAGATGGCGCGGACGGCGACGACTGATCCTAAATATAACGAGATGAATGGCCATTTCAAGTGGTATATGGTTGTAAGTCATGACGTGTAAACATAACACAATTTGTCTCATGACTTAGGTATTTCACAGCAAGACTTGATTTTTTTGGAGCATGGTGTTCGCCTTCAACTTACCGGTGCCATGAGGACAGCACCTTGGGCCGACATTGTGGCCGACAAGTCCTTACCTCCCAATATTAGGAGCGACATCGACTATGTTGAGGATTTCCGCAATACCACATTGATGGCCAACCTTGGTATCTCGGCACAAATCATTAGGGACGCCAAGGCCGGTCCAGTTCTCCAAGCGTACTTGGACTATTTGTATCATGTTGACAGCCTTGGCGCATTCGCGTATGTTTGTCAGAAAAGATTTACAGTGGATGGAATGGCTGATCGCTAGCCGTAAAGCTTCAATTGTGCTAACGCCGCATGCTTGGTGGTATGTATATATATTACACACCTTCCTGCGTGTACGTTGACAAGTTGTGCCACCAAAGTCTTATGAATTGATCACCAGAGCACTCTATGCCGATAGAATGACCGCAACAGGTATGTACATATCAATTTACTCTTTGCCTAGTCATACTTAATCCTTTTGTAACATAGGGACCCTCTTTTTTGACAATTTGATTCTACCCAACAAAGATTACGAGTCTTTCAAGAAATTCGATGGTATAGTCAATTCAAATGTATCAACCACGATATCGACTTATATTCTATTCTAACTTCTCTAGCTTTGTTGGACAGGGACCAACCAGAAAATCTCAACCAACCAGAGGTCCGAGCTGTTTACAGCAAGATATTCAGGGATGCTGTACAGCATGAGATCAATTTCTGGGCGGACTCCTTCAACCACACCCTCTAATGATATGCCGAGGTTTCTTTTAGCGTGTACTTGTATCATTCGTAGACTAGGGGCAGCAGTTGTGTCCGATGGATCGAGCTTTTCTGTTAGCGTGTATTTGTATCTCAATGATGATATACTCTAGACTGTGATAGAGTTTGACATCTAATCTTATCGTATAATTTGACGGTTGAGGATCCGAAATTAGTGTTGTTTTGTTTTGGTTTTGCTATTCATCCATGCCGTCTCGGTCGACCTCTCCTCAGGCTTCTTTTATCCACCAAATGACGTTGCCACCTACCGCGACCTTCTCCTCTTTGAGGAGCGCCTCAAATCAAATACTGCCCGCTATCAACGTACGTCACGCTGTGGATCTTCTCTGCTCACACTCAATCATTAGTATAGTATTTCTTCAAGTTCTTCAGCTCCTGCTTGTCATAGCAATTATTTTTTCTGAAGTTCTGCCACCTTGGTCGCTACTTGCGATTCCATACAAGATGCTACAGCACCTGCTGCCAAATAATTATACTCAGAATGTCGAAGTCACAACCATCCACTGCTGGTCTGTTATTTGCGAGCGTAACTACACTAATACTATCGATCAGAAAACATGGCAGTTATTGACGATCTGGCCAGTTACGTCCCACATGCCAACCATGCGCTGCGCTCCTTCAGCGCGCACCTTAACGTCCGCAAACCGCCACTCCCCTCTAAATTTTACACCAGCCCCCTTTCATTCGTCTTCCCCCGCCCATCCGAGCTGACTACATGCACACTTCCAGCATCACACTCCTGTTTCCCGTAACAGGACAAAGCAACCCCAATCGCAACCGCCCCTCACGTTTCCTGGTAGTACTGTATCTGATGTTTTAGCCTCTACTGGGACCCTATCGACTCGAGAGTCGAATTCGTTATATGTTCACTTTTGAGTCTGGTTACAATGATAGTCACAATGATCGGTGACCTTCACATATCTGCATTCAATTGGAACGAATACATTCCCAGCTTCATACGTCTGCCACTTGTATTGCGTCCGAGTCTAGACCTTTACACCTATCCGTTTTGGTGGAATGTGCTTGTGGATCCATTTGATTCCGGTTCCTCGTCATCACTCACACCTTACGCTCTTGCTTCAATTGAAAATTGTGGCAAGTTCCAGCTGCCAATCAGCAAACTCAAGTCCCAAGCCATAGCGTCGTACGCGTTTTATCATAATCGCGATCGTGAACTTAGCAGACTTCTTGGTGTGAACGACGTTGTACAGGATTTCCCCAAACTGCTGGCTGAAACTTGACAGGGTTGGGGATACGGCTTGCCAACACCGAAGAGGTGTCAGAGAGCGACCGACGCTACTCAGGCTGTCATTCAGACTGATATTGGTTCATATCGGAACTCTACTTCACCGGACCGTCTAGAAAATCATAACACTCGGCAAACGCACAAACATACTCTGGCCCTATACATCTATGTATTTTAACATATTGTATGCACAAATGCCGTTCTCTTCATGTCGTGGGTATGATGCTGGCATGCTGGCGACCCTCCTCCATATTCAATCCGTGCTCAGAAATCGTGGCGCCCCTGGAAACCCTTGCTATACCTCTCACACCATGGCCAAAAATCTCCGTCTCTGTGGGCACTTGAGAACGCTATAAAGAGCCTCTCGATTATGGTGTAACTCACAATTGTCCATTCGGTCGATTTCTGTTCTACATCCTCTTGCATCATCCCAAACATTATGGCTCGTTTCTCAGCTGTGCTTGCTGCCCTCCTCGTTGCGCCTCTTGTCGCGATGGCGTCCCCATCTGCATCCCCAGTCCTTGAAAAGAGGACCGATGCCGTGAACGGCTTCGTATGTCTTCATCTTTTTAATGTTTGCACTTTCTAACTTTCGTTCATTCGAAAACCCTTAGGCTACGTTTTACCAACCTGGTCAGCCTCTCATGTGGATTCTCTTCCAAGCAATTAACGAACTCGTCGTCTCTTCCCAGGTCTCGGTGCTTGTGGGATCGTAAGCACAAACAACGATCCTATCGTGGCCATCTCCCAGACTCTCTTCAACGCCCACGGTGGTGCCGACTGCGGTCGAGTAATAAGGATCACTAACCTCAGTAACGGAAAGGTCACACTTGGCCAGATCGAGGATGGTTGCCCTGCCTGTGGTGTGAATGACATAGGTGAGCACTCTCTTCCCATATTCCTTGATTTATTAAAGATCCCTTTTCCAAAAAGATTTGTCTCCTTCATTGTTCCAAGGCCTCGACAATCTCGACGCCGGTCGCGTGCAAGTTCGGTGGGAGTTTGTCTGATCTCACGACTAGCAGTATACAATGCCACAGGGTGGTGTAATGTCGGGGCAACATTATAGACATAGAGTGTAGTGCTAGTTTGCGTACTCTGTGATTCTTGTTGGTTTCCTGCATGGTTAGATTTGACAGCTGTACTTTCTCTGCATTTCACCTTACAAATTTGAGGTGATTTTGTGGGCGTTGTGTATTTCTAATCTCTGAACTTCTGGCTTCATGTGGGCCAGCAGAGTAATGGACCCAGGACTTCGCTCCTGCAGGGCGCCGTACCACTGTCGTTTATACATTGATGTTGTCAGATGTACAGGTGACGTTTACGATAAGAAAATTTTCGTCGTGAGTGTACGTAGTATAACTGTAGTAGTGACATTTCCTGTGAATGCATGTGTACTGAAGTCGAAATTGCCAGTGGTAGTGAGCAAGAGAGTATGTCCACCCTCGGGAATTGGGTCATCGGAATACATTGACTGATACGAGAATGCATTTGTATGGCCATAGCTGCGTAATGTTAATTTCATATTGAGATTGTACGAAAATAAAAAATATATACAACCGCACCGAACAAGATCTTTCACGGAGGTGGGCTTATGTGTATGTGGGAAAACGTAAGCTGTAGTAGTAAGCTTTCCCTGACAAATGTATTTGGGAGTTTGAAGATCGGCGAGAACTTCGATAGCTTCCAGAACCTTGAGGGCAGGTGGAACGACAGAAAATGGCCCATGTTTTCCAGGAATGTCGAGTGGTCAAATCAAAAGGCCAACCCAGTAGACACAAATAATCAGCAAACGTGTCCCCTGTTTGAGGGACTTCGCGGCGCAGTGTCTGAGTCACTGACTTCATCCGAGATTCAAGTTGCCAATGATGGAGTCTGATATGCCTAGCGTCACAAAGTCAGTAGTAAGTACACAATCATAAATACAACTGAAATATGCCTAACTTGTGCCTGAATTTAGTTGAGGCTTGGGTACATCATAAGCAATCCTTCCCGTCATGGTCCATGGAAGAGACATGCAAAATGGTCATCAGTTGCCGAGATGACTCCCATCTAATCTAATCTTTCAAAATTCCAAGCGTTTCCAAACTCCGCGAGTTCACCATACCTCTGTCTCAGCTGTCCCCAACCGCGAGCTGCAAACATGAGCCTTATGCTTAACTTTGTCAGGGATGGTGCCACATTAGCGAAAGAAAATACTACACACTGGAGGTGAGTAGACATATCAAGTTTCAGGTCCCATCGGACTGACATAAAACCCAGGACAGCTTCCTTGCCGCTTCCCTTCACCCGTTTTCACTAGGTCTCCTTCTCTAGTGACCAGTAGCCCCGGTGTGGCTTATAACCAAGTCTGTAGAGTGATGAAAATAACTTTCTCATTGGGCTCGACAGGCCACATTGTGACTAACACTTGAAATCTTGCTTTACCGTAAACGTCCTTTTAGGAACCAGGTACTAACCTAAGGGCTGTCAGGTACCATACCTTGCACATTCTGGGCGACTTAGAGAAAGTCTGAGAGTAAGTTGGAGCATCATTGCAATGCTAGAATGTTACTCACAATAGATCTACCACATCTCTTTCCAAGCTGGATGCCATTGACAATGATCTTCTCGATGATGCTATTACTTTTTGGCAGCATCCATGGCATATAAGGCTAGCCAAGTGGCTAGTATTATCCAAAGCGATATGGCAACCATGTACGTTTTTTGATTATTACTGTTTCATGATTTACTCAGTATCTGCGGCACAGTCCTCACTTCCTCCAGAACGTTTTGATTGACGGGAACACATCGTCATGGAATAACCTGATCGGAAATGATTTCTGCAAGCAAATAGCACAGACGAATAAGACTGATGCTAAATATGCCGAGATGAATGGCCATTTCAAGTGGTACATGCTTGTAAGTCATACTATCAATCAAATAGGGCAGAATCTATTCATTTGTCTTTTTTATCAAAGCAACATTTGTTGTTCTTGGAGGAAGGAGTTCGTCTCAAGCTTCCGGATGACAAGAGGACAATGTCCTGGTCTGATATTGTGGCCGACACGTCTTTATCCGACAGTATCAGGAGCAGCATCGACTACGTTGAGGATTTTCGTACAATGACATTGATGGCCAACCTTGGTATCCCGGCACTAACTATTGAGAACGCCAAGGCTAGCTTCATCCTGCAACCATACGTGAACTATTTGAAACAAGTTGAGGGCAGTGGGGATACGTTCGCGTAAGTTCATCAGAAAATATCATGGTAGGTGGGATGGCTGATTATTAGCTGTAAAGCTTAAAATGTGCTAAGGCCTCATGCCAAGTGGTGTGTATATTATACACCTTCATGCATATAGGCTGACCGAGTACACCTCCGAAGTCTTATGAATTGATTACCAATACACTCTATAATGCTATGGGGACGACCGCAATGGGTATGTATATATCAATTCATTCTTTGCCTACTAGTCATACTTAACTCTTTTATAACACAGGAACCCTCTTTTACGATAACTTCATTTTACCCAACAAGGACTATAAAGCTTTCGACAAATATGATGGTATAGTGATTGAACGTATCGGCCACGAAATCGACTGATATTTTGTTCCACCATCTCTAGCTCTTCTGGACACGGACCAGCCAGCGGATATCAACGATGAAGATCGCCAGACCTACTACGCTCATGTGTTTAGGAACACTCTATGGCGTGAGGTCGATTTCTGGACGGCCTCATTCGAATACACCCTTTGATGGTCAATGGGAAATTGTGTATGATATGTCGAGATTTTTAGCATTCATGGACTAGAGGTAGCAGTTGTGGCCGATGGACTGAGCTTTCTCTTAGCATGTAATTGTACCCCTCACCTTATTGCTAGCGATAGGAAAGGACATCTAATCTTATCGTATAATTTGATGGTTGGGGCAAGGTTGGAGATCCGAGAACCGACGTTAGGCGTTGTTTTGCTATCCACCGATACCGGCTTAGTCTACGCCTTCTCTGTTGCTTGCAAATTGCCAGCGTAACTACGCTCGTTCTATTCTCTTTGAGTGGCATGTACACTGAGAAGAGGATACATACCCGAGCCAATCACATCCACACCCCCAGCATCGTGCTCCCGTCCCCCCGCAGCAGGATAAAGTAGCCTCAGCTTTAACTCCCGCTCACACTCGCCATCCTGCCACAGACTCCTAGCTCTGCTCTCATCCCCTCTATACAATCCCGTGGCGAACTCATCTTCTCTTCTCATAATTTTTTTTCTTTCTTTGTCATCCTCTCCGTCTTTTGTTTCTCGTCCGCCTTCTTGTCCTTTGGGGCTCCCGCGGCTGGCTGCCCACAATGACTGCGATGAGCGCCCGGGATGAGCCATTACAGGTAAGGAAAAGGGGCCATCCGAAATTCGGAACGCACTCTTTTGCCCTAGCCTGGGAGCCCAACTTACTGACTGCAGCCAGCCGCTCCAGGACCTTTTGAATTGTCCCGGAATACCCTATTTGTTTAGTTGAGATAGAGTTAGCTGTCAGAGGATGTTAGTTCGTTATGTTTACGTAGGTACATGAAAAGCAACGGGACGTACATCGTGCAGAAACAGGCACCCCACTAGGTTAGCCTTCTGCCGCGCAGGCACCTGTCCAGCGAAACATAAACCAGTAACGATCGATGTTGAGCATAAGGATCAAGCCGTATGTATCCTAATGGAACCGCCGTATGATAAAACTCGGCGACCCAGAAGTCCCCCCTGAGAATGGTTCGTCCCATGAGTCATAGCTGCCCGGCGGCTTGTGACGGAGCGTATGGTGCTTGGCTTCTGGCTTACAGGATTCTCGTTTACCATCCCAAGTCTGAACCATGGAAAACTGTCCAGTCCAACTAAAATAGACAGTCAGTTCCGCAGGTTATCAAAGCAAATGTCAGAACCATTCAATATTTCGCGTACTGGTAGTCACACAAATGTAAGAGTTGAAGGCGTTGTGAAGGTGACAGGTCAGACGCACAAAGTACTGTTAGATGCCAGGGGTTGCTTCTGGGTAATAAGACAGTTACGATGATTCTATCACTTATGAAAGGTGGTTGTACCCATACTCCTGGGAATTGAGATCATAAAGTGTGGTGAGTAATTGCGAGTGGAGCTCTGAGGGTCCGAGGGTACCTAGCGTCGCGAAGTCAGTGCATAGTACATATGACAGAAATACATCCGACTTGTGCCTGAATGCAGTCCTCAGCAACAACGATAACATGAGCAATCTCATGAATCCGAGTCTTCTCGTCAGTATCTATGGAAGAGATTTGCAGAACGGTGATCAGCCGCTGAGTAATTGATTCTCATCTAATCTAATCTTTTATTTCAGTCAGTGTTTCCAAACTCCGCGAGTTCAACATACCTCTCAACCATGAACGACTCTAACTGGAATCTTATGCTCAAATTTGTCCAAGATGACGCCAGGTCCGCGAAAAGGGAAATATCGTGTAGAAGATGTAAGTAGACATGCCGAGTCAAGTTCTGGTTCCATTGGACTGACACAAAGTCCGAGACAGCCTCCTCGCCGGTTTCTCTTTCTCCCATTCTCACTAGATTCCATTCTCCGGTGATAAGTGACCCCGGAGCCTATGACCAAATCTTCAGAGCGATAAACACAACTTTCTCATTGAACTCGACAGACCACATAGTGACTAACACGCGAGCAAGATCTTGGTTCCTCGATGTCCGGCAAACGCCCTTTTAGAGACCGTGCAATGACGTATGGGACGCTAATCGTACAACACACTGTCACCTTTGGGACGATTGGGTGGGAGTATAGGAGTAAGTTGGAGGATCGTCGGAGTGCTAGAACGCTACTCATGAAAGGATGGCGGCATCTCTTTCCAAGCTAGCTGCCATCGACAATGATTTACTCAACAGTACTACTACTGTTCTAGTAACCTCCATGGCGTATAAAGCTAGGCAAGTTTCTCTCTTGTAACCAGTATCACCAGTATCATCCAGAACAACATGGAAAACGCAACAGTGTACGCCTTTCCCCTCTCATTGTTTCATATTTTACTCAGAGTATCTGCGACACAGTTCTCACTTCCTCCAGAACGTCTTGATCAACAAGAACACGGTGAAATGGGACGTCCTTCTCGGAAATGATTTCTGCCAGCAAATGGCGAAGACGAAGAAGACCGATACCACATACGCCAAGATGAATGGCCACTTCAAGTGGTACATGCTTGTAAGTCATGTCATGCAAACACGACACAATGTATTTCGTAGCTTATGTTTTTTTTACAGCAAGATCTGATTTTCTTGGAGGAAGGAGTTCGCCTCAAGCTTCCCGTTGCCAAGAGGACAATGACCTGGGCCCAGATTGTGGCCGACACGTCGATAACCGGGAGTATCAGGGACAGCATCAACTATGTTGAGACATTCCGCACAACGACATTGATAGCCAACCTTGGTATCTCGGCACAAACTATTGCGAGCGCCCAGGCTGGCACCGATCTCCAAGCGTACGTGAACTTTTTGAAACAAGTGGAGGGCACTGGGGATATGTTCGCGTAAGTTCGCCGGAAAAGATCTTGGTGGATGGAATGGCTGATTTTTAATCGTAAAGCTTTAATTGTGCTAAGGCTGCATGCCAAGTGGTATGTATATTATACGCCCTCATGCGTATAGGCTGACCGGGTATACCTCCATAGTCTTACGAATTGATTACCAAAGCGCTTTATGCCGCTAGTACGACCGCAACAGGTATGTATTTATCAATTCATTCTTTTCCTAGCCGTGCTTGACTACTTTATAACACAGGAACTCTCTTTTACGATAATTTGATTGTACCCAACAAGGATTATGAGTCTTTTAAGAAATATGATGGTATGGTCAATTGGGTATCGACGACGAAACCAGCTTATGTCCATTCAACCTTCTTTAGCTTTGTTGGACAAGGACCAGCCATCAGACATCGACAAACCAGAGCGCCAGACCCATTACGCCGATATATTCAAGAGCGCTGTCCAGTATGAGATCAATTTCTGGGCGGCCTCCTTCAACAACACCCTTTAGAGGTTTTCCGACTTATGTACGATATGTCGATGTTTCTTTTAGCATGTACTTGTAACATTTGTTTCGTATCTCAATGATGATGATGATATATACTGCCTTCTACATCTAATCTAATCTTTATGTTCCAGCAAATGTTTCCAAACTCCGCGAGTTCGAGAATCAACATCCCTTTGGACTCAACCACGAGCCGTCCAGCCACTAACCGAAGTCCTACGCCCAAACTTGCCAAGGACCACGCCACGTCGGTGAAATAAAATAACATGCCGCAGAGGCGAGTAGACATATCAAGTCAAGTTCAAGTTCGACATAAAGTCCAAGACAGCTTCCTCACCGGTTTCTCTTTCTCCCATTCACACCAGGTTCCATTCTCCGGTAACAAGTGACCTAAGTGCTTATGGCCAAATCGTTGGAGCGATAAATATAAATTTCTTATTGAACTCGACAGATCACATAGTGACTAACACGCGAAGAGATCTTGGTTCCTCTATGTCCGGCAAACGCCCTTTTTTAGAGACTATGCAATGACGTATGGGACGCTAATCGTACAACACATTGTCACATTTTAGACGATTGGGTCATAGTCTGGGAGTAGATTGGAACATTGCTGCCATGCTAGAACGTTACTCACGAAAGGTCTGCCGCACCACTTTCCAAGCTGGATGCCATTGACAATGATTTACTCAACGGTGCTATTACTTTCCTAGTAACCTTCAAGGTGTATAAAGCCAGACAAGTTTCTCTTTGGTAACTAGTATCACCAGCGTCATCCAGAACAACATGGAAAACGCAACAGTGTACGCCTTTCCCCTCTTATTGTTCCATATTTTACTCAGGTATCTGCAACACAGTTCTCACTTCCTTCAGAATGTTTTGATCAAAGAAAGCAAAACGAAATGGGACGTCCTTCTTGGAAACGATTTCTACAAGCAAATGGCACAGACGAAGACGACTGATGGCACATATGGCAAGATGAATGGCCATTTCAAGTGGTACATGGTTGTAAGTCATACCATGCAAACACGACACAATTTATTTCATAGCTTATACTTTTTCATACAGCAAGACCTGATTTTCTTGGAGGAAGGAGTTCGCCTCAAGCTTCCCGTTGACAAGAGGAAAATGACCTGGGCCCAGATTGTGGCCGACATGTCTATAACCGGGAGTATCAGGGAAAGCATCAAATATGTTGAGACATTCCGCGAAACGACATTGATGGCCAACCTTGGTATCTCAGCACAAACTATTACCAACGCCAAGGCCGGCACCGTTCTCCAAAAGTACGTGGACTATTTGAAAGGAATTGAGGGCAATGGGGATATGTTCGCGTAAGTTCGTCAGAAAAGATTTCGGTGGATAAAATAGCTGATTAATAACCGTAAAGCTTCAATTGTGCCAAGGCGGCATGTCAAGTGGTGTGTATATTACACACCTTCAAGTTCATGCACATAGACTGACCTGGTATACCTTCAAAGTCTTATGAATTGCTCGCCAAAGCGTTCGATGCCGCTAGTACGACCGCAAAAGGTATGTATATATTAATTCATTCTTTTCCCGGTCACACTTGACCACTTTGTAACGCAGGAACCCTCTTTTACGTTAATTTGATTGAACCCAACACGAAATATAACTCTTTCGACAAATATGATGGTATAGTCAATTGAAATATATCAGCGACGCAAACGGCTTATGTTTTATGCAACCTTCTTTAGCTTTGTTGGACAAGGACCAGCCATCGGATATCGACAAACCAGACCGCCAGATGTTCTACGCCAACATATTTGCGCAAGCTGTACAGCATGAGATTGAATTCTGGGCGGACTCCTTCAACAACACCCTTTAGAGGTTTTCCGAGTTATGTGTGATATGTCGATATTTCTTTTAGCGTGTACTTGTAGCATTTGTTTCGTATCTCAATGATTGTGACAGAGTTTGACATCTAATCTTATCACACAATTGATGGTTGGGGATCCGAGAACCGACATTAATAATATTAATAATAAGGTTGTTTTCTGTCCACCTATGCCCGCTCGGTCAACGCCTCCTCCTCAAAAAGGCGCCTTTTATCCACCAAACGACGTTGCCACTTATCGCGACCTTCTTCTCTTCGAGGAGCGCCTCAAATCAAATGCTGCCCGTCTTCAGCAGCGCAAAGCGCGCTATCAACGTGTGTCAGCCTGCGGATCTTACTTCTCTACTTATACTCAACGATGAGTATAGTGTTTCTTCTTCAGCTCCTTCTTGTCATAGCATTTCTTCTTTCTGAAGTTCTGCTACCTTCGTCACTACTTGCGATCCCATACAAGATGCTCCTGCAGCGGCTGCTGCCAGAGATCTATACACAGGACGTCCAAGTCACGGTTCATCCGTATTTTTCCAGTGGTCTGCTGTTTGTAAGCGTAACTACGCTAGTATTATTCTTTGCAAGTGGAATGTACACCGAGAAGATTGGTTATGCCAACAAGTAAGTCATTGATGAGAAAACCTAGCAGTTACTGACAATCTAGCCAGATACGTCCCACACGCCAACCGTGCACTGCGCTCCTTCAACATGTACCTCAACGTCCGCAAACCTCCCCTTCGCTCAAAATTCTACACAAATCCTCTCTCATTCTTCTTTCCCCGCCCATCTGAGCCAACTACAACTACATCCACACCCCCAGCATCACGCTCCCGTTCCCCCGCAGCAGGACAAAGCAGCCCCAACTCCAACCCCCGCTCTCGCTCGCCCTCTCCCGCAGCAAACTCCTCCGTCCCCATCCCCTCCATCCTCCCAGCCTCCAATCCCCGTGGCGAACTCATCTTCTCCTCCCGCATCGACAAATCCTTCCGTGATGCCTACGAGCGCTACCGTGCCGCCTTCGAGCGGAGGCGGAAGGAAAAGGAGCGCGATGAAGCCACCCGTACCAGCGTCTTTCGCTTTTTCTACAGGTTCCGTCAACCCCCAAGTCGGAGCGGGAGCCCAGTGGTTGGTGGAGCCCCATCGCTGAAAGGAGGCTCCTCATCCTCATCGGCTGGGACAGCCGGAAGGAAGGCAGGCTCACGCAGCGGGACACCCCCTGTGGTTCCGTGCCCTCCTGGCACCGGCATCACGATGCGCCAGAGGGACAGGAGCGGGCCGCCTGAGGAGGACACTATATCCCCTCCAGCTGCAACCACAGACGTAGAGCAGCAGTGGCCGTCTCACGGGGAGCACGAGAGGATGAAAATACGAGGGGAAGGCATGCGGGATGCATTGCGGACCCTTGCATTGGAGCGTCTTTCACATCAAGCCCGGCCTATGTGATTGGGAGAGGCCAACTTACGTTTGTATTATTATTGCATATCAAGTACCGTGTATATTCCTTTAAAATATCACCTAGATGGAACAGACCCGCTTTACCGTCAAATCTATATCTAAGATTCACCTTCTGGCTTCAGGTATGCTGGCACACTCCCAACATCGGTGATAATAATAGGCACAGAGCATCATGATTAATTGTCGCGAAACGCGGAGACTGGAATTCTGGAAGCTACTATTAAATCACCGGCATTCGACTCCCGAATCTGATCACAATGATGCAAGGCAGTATAGCGCAGTTGGCTGTGCGTGGGGGTGAATATGTTCCACCACATCAGAACTTCTCATCTGAACAAAGATCGCGCGATCAAACACGACTTGCTGCCCGTTTCTTTTCTTTTCGTCTTTTGGGACTACCAACCTTTGTTCAGGATTTATTACAGATCGAACACCAAGCTATTCAGCGAT
This sequence comes from Myochromella boudieri, assembly GCA_018221655.1. Lineage (NCBI taxonomy): Eukaryota > Fungi > Basidiomycota > Agaricomycetes > Agaricales > Lyophyllaceae > Myochromella > Myochromella boudieri. The sequence goes on along the minus strand of JABCKU010000041.1, from coordinate 26,916 downwards.
TTCTTTCACAATCGTGAGCTCGACAAGCTTCTCAAAGAGAAATGGACTGAACGACCTTGCATAGCACTTCCCCGCACTACCGGCTGCATACATAATGATGTCTGAGATGGGAACAGAACAAGGTAAGGAAGCATGGTGAGATGTAGGATGCTACTCAACTCTGGCTGCCATTCAGACTTTTTTAAAACTGTGGAGTCGGAACCATGACCCCACCGGATCCCAATGAAAAACCTGATTCGACAAACGCGTAATCATACCCTGGCCCTGCACCTATATGTAGCGGCGTTAATGACCATGTGCTCTCAACATGGGCGCGCCGCTCGCCACATAACGACCGTCCTCCGCGCACAGATTTGCAGCGTCCCCGCGAAACCCTTATTATCCCACTGACAACTGTGACCAAGACTTTATGTAGTATCCGATCCAAACGCTATAAAGGGCCTCTGAACTTTGGTGCAATACAATTGTCGGTTCATTCGATTACTGCCTCACGTCCATGGCTCGTTTTTCAACTGTACTCGCCACCCTTCTCGTCGTGCCTCTTATCGCGATGGCTTCCCCATTGGACTCAACATCCCTGGTGACAAAGCGGGCCATGACCGGTTCCGTAAGTCTTCCAACCTCCAATGTCTGCTCTTTCTCACTTTCGTTCATTCGAAATTCTCTCAGGGGACGTTTTTCGAGCCTGGTCAGCCTCTTTCACTATGATAAATGCTTCCCAAAGATATTGACAAATCCATTGTCTCCATAGGTATCGGCGCTTGTGGCCGCTTAAGCTCAAGTAGTGACTTTATCGTGGCCATCTCCCATATCCGCTTCGACGCCAATGGAGGCTCAGATTGCTCTCGAGTAATTATCATATTTGATCTCGTTTATTCTATGTTATCGACATTTTTCATCAGACGGTGAGGATCACCGATCTTAGCAACGGCAGGACCGCAACCGCTCAAGTCGAGGATGAATGCCCCTTCTGCGGTGTGAATGATTTAGGCGAGCAGCTTCCTCCCTCATGCATTTTTCTTTCACTAACTAACCTTTCACCTTTGATGAAGATATGTCTCCCTCATTGTTCCAACAGTTTGAAGGCCTTGAAGCAGGCCGGATTAGCATTTCGTGGACGTTCGTCTAAATTTACGACATAGCAACGCTATGCAACACCATGCAACGCCAAGGCAGAAGTTGTGGCTCAGAGGCAATTCAAAAGCTAGTAAAATATGTTACGGTTCAGATCCTGCTTGTCGATTTCTCTATTGATAGTCCACTACGATACCAATTTGAGGAGGATTTTTCTGATAGTATTGCTGATATTTGCCTATGCTGCAACTCTGAAATTTGTCACAAATGTTACTTGTTAGTCACCATATGATAAGCGACCTTCGCATCGATTACATTCAATTGGAACAAATAAATTCCCAGCTTCATTAAGCTTCATTACGCATGCCACTCATACTGTATTGTGTCCGAGTCCAGACTTTTACACCTATCCTTACGTTTTGGTGGAATGCACGCGGTCGTCGGTTCGTTTGATTCTTGTTTCTCGACTTCACTCACACCTTACGCTGTTGCTTCAATCAAAAGTTGTGGCAAGTTCCAGCTGCGAACCAGCATACTCAGGTCCCAAGCTATGGCGTTGTATAACTTCCATCCCAATCACGATCGTGAGCCTAGTAGACTTCTTGGAAAGCGAGATACGAACGACGTTGTACATGATTTCCCCATACTGCTTGCTGAAACTTAACAGGGTTGGAAATGCGGCTTGCCAACACCGAAAAGGTGTCATAGAGCGACCGACGCTACTCAGGCTGTCATTCAGACTGATATTGGTCCATGTCGGAACGCTACTTCACCGAAAATCTTAGCATTCGGCAAATCCACAAACATACCCTGGCCCTATACATCTATGCATTTCAACATATCGTACGCACAAACGCCGCCCCGCCCACGACATGGGCGTGACGCTGGCATCCTGGCAACCTTCCTCCACATTCAATCCATGCTCAGAAATGGTGGCGCCCCTGGAAACCCTTGCTATACCTCTCACACCATGGCCAAAGATTTCCGTCTCTGTGGACACTTGAAAACGCTATAAAGAGCCTCTCGATTCTAGTGTAACTCACAATTGTCCATTCGGTCGATTTCTGTTCTACATCTTCTTGCTCCATTTCAAATATTATGGCTCGTTTCTCAGCTGTGCTCGCCGCCCTCCTCGTTGCGCCTCTTGTCGCGATGGCGTCCCCATCTGCGTCCCCAGTCCTTGAGAAGAGGACCGGTGCCGTAAACGGCTTCGTATGTGTTCTTCTTTCTAATATTTGCACTTTCAACTCACTTTCGTTCATTCGAAAATCCTTAGGCTACGTTTTACCAACCCGGTCAGCCTTTCGTGTTGTAAATTTTCTTTCAAGAAATTAACGAACCGTCATTTCTTCCCAGGTCTCGGCGTCTGTGGGATCGTAAGCACAAGCAACGATCCTATCGTGGCCATCTCCCAGACTCTCTTCAACGCCCACGGTGGTGCCGACTGCGGTCGAGTAATAAGGATCACCAACCTCAGTAACGGAAAGGTAGTACTTGGCCAGATCGAGGATGGTTGCCCTGCCTGTGGTGTGAATGACATAGGTGAGGACTCTCTTCCCATATTCCTTGATTTATTAAACATCCTTTTTCCAAAAAGATTTGTCTCCTTCATTATTCCAAGGCCTCGATAATCTCGACGCCGGTCGCGTGCAAGTTCGGTGGGAGTTTGTCTGATTATACGACTAGCAGCGGTGTACGCCACAGAATGGTGCATATGTCGGGGCAAAAGCTGTTGACATGGAACGTAGTGCTAGTTTGCATACTGTGACTGTGATTCTCGTTGATTTCTACACGTTGAAATCCGATTGATAGTTTTACTTTCTCCCCGTCTCACCATACGAATTTGAAGTGATCTTCTGAGTGTCATGCTTTTTCTTGATGGACTCTGTTCGTCCAAATTGACTTGCGAACTAATAACTATATTGGCATGATTTGACAAGCACGATGGGAGTTTCTCATCGTACAACCGTCTTATCTCTGAAATTCTGGCTTCATGTGTACCCGGCAGAGTAACGGGCCTCGCCGCTGCAGGGTGCCTTACCAGTGTCAACTCTCCATCGATGATACACATTAGCGCGGGTAACTAATATGAGAAGGGAATTTTCACCGTGAGCATGATTGTAGTGGTAAAATTTCCTGTGCAGGCATATGCACTGCAGTTGCGGTTGTCAGAGTATGCCCACCTTCGGGTTGTCTGAATCTATTGACTGAATGTATTCATATGTTGCTTATAGGCATTTTTGGGAGATTTCGTTCAGTGTCACACTGACCTTTAAAATTATGGCCTTGTTTTGAAGGAAGTGTTCAAGAGACGGAACTCCGGCCATAGCCTGCAAGGCTGCATAACATCTATTTCATATTAAAATTCTACGAAAATAAAAATATATACGTATGCAGCGAATAAGAAGGCGCCTATATTCCATGCACGAACACGTATGTGAGAAGGCGTAATCTGGAATAGCTGGCCCACCCCCGACATATGTATTTGGGAGCTTTGGGATCGGCGAGAACTTCAATAGCTTCCAGAATCTTATGGATACAGTACGTAGAACAGCAGAAAATGACTATTGTCTCCCAGGCTCTCTCAGGAGAGTCGGGTGCTCTACTTGATTAGCAGTCAAACAAACGCCGACTTAGCAGTAACCTAGCAGACACAAATGATCACCAAACGCGTCTCCTGATTGAAGAAGTTCGCGGCGCAGTGTCCTGCGAATCACTGGCTTTACGCCCAGTCCAGCATCTTAATTCAAACTTAACAGCTGAAGGGAAGGTCATCAATCGCCTCAATGCTAGGGATGCCACATGTGCTGGTTATCGTTAGGGTACTGCTCAAACCACTTCGTCCCGTAACTGGTCTCTTTTTAACTTTATCCTCTAATTCATATCAATCTATAGGACACTTGTATATGTTTGCAATAAATCCTCTATCACCCTATCTTAGCCTCACGATACCCTAGGACCTCACTATTCCGTTGTGCAGTACTAGTCTATCTCGAGCGCACTCGGTGCTGCCACCTCCCAAGCAAGGGAGCATTGTACGCCAAACTGCCTTCTCAGTTTCGCTAATCGGTCGACTATGGATGCGGCGGCGGCGTCTGCATCAGTGGACCACTGCGCTCCAATACCCTCGACTTCACACAGGACATTGCGACCTTGCCGCCAATCACGCTCTGCGCGAGTTTCCACCATGTGCAAAAAGTCGTCTCCGGAGGCCACAACACACCGTAGATACTCCAGGTGAGGAAGAATTGTACCTGCAGCGAGGTCACATCTCGTATCCTGGGTCAACGGGGGGTAAATAAGTTCTAGATGGACGAGGGTTGGTACTGCTGCAAGAAGGTCTTGGATGGCAGACGCGTTCTCATCTTTGAGTCTGGGATCCTGCTTCATGATAAGTGTGGTCAAACAACACTTCGAGTTGATCACCAATTCGCGTATGGATGATAGACCAACAGGGCAACCGGAGTAAAAACATTTAAGCTTCAATCTGCGCAGGGCCGGAACCAGAAGTGCTCCAGGTAGCCACTCGTTCTCTTCTATATCTTCGATAACAAGAGATTCGAGCTGGGGAAAAACGAGCTGTTGAGCGGGAACTTGTTCCATGTCATATGGTTCTCCCAGCCGAAGTGCCTTCAAGTTTGAGCAGTATTTGAGAAGTTCGAACATGCGTTTTCCGTTGCGATCCCGAAAACCGCGCAAATCGAGATGAGTTACATGGCCCAACGGGTTGAACCACGGTAGCAGAGGGGTCATGATATCGTCTCGGTGTATGGTGAGCGTATGGAGGGACGGAAGATCAATGCAACTGTCAGGTGACAGGTCACCATCGTTGTCGAAAGTGTTAAAGTTGAGATGAAGCACTTCAAGAGCAGCACACTTCTGAAGTACTGGAACCACAGAGGAGGGAGTGAGTCGATAACCGTTGAGTTTGAGATTTGTTAGCTGGTGCCATGGTATCGCACTAGCTAGGTGGCCCAACAATAGATTGGTCTCTTTGATCTCGATACTTCTAAGGTGATGGGCTCCATGTAATGCGAACTCAATCTTCCGACCATCTGATCGTGGTTCGTCAATACAATATGACACCCCTCCAGATATATGGAACTCTGCGGCGCAAACTTTTTGAAAGTGGTTCGGCGATGTATGCCTCCACAGTCTGCCGTACTCGTAGCCAGTGATCCGCAGCCGCATGTTAAACAGCACAAACGGAGGTAGAAGATCGTGAGCGTATATCAAACAACGTTTTGCTCGCTCATCATCCCCATAATAGCCAGCATCCATCACCATGTCCCTCCACAACCTATGATCCCCGCGTGAGATGGCTCGCCAAGCAGAACAAACCTGGCCCAGCGACCAGGGAGTTTCATTACGTTCAGTCGAAGGAGGACCAATGATAGGGTTGTCGTCTGTGGGCGTAGGCAAGCAGCGGACGAAGATCTCGGCCAGGAGTTCTGGGGGAAGAGATCTGTGTGGTGCGAGGGCGATGTGGATTTTCTTGATGCGTTCTTTGTGTCTTTCTCTCTCAGCTGCAAGAGCCGCAATCTTCTCGTTGATCTGAGAAATTGCCTGTGTTTCGTCTTCAAGGATGTCTTTTACCAGCTCGGCCTCAGAGTCGGTAAGAACGTGGTAATTTACAGTCGAGGCATATGTCTCGATTTTGTCGACCAGCGCATTGTGCCCCCAGGTCATCATGCCCGCCAGTCACAAATGTACCTGTAAAGAAATGAATTAGATACGGAAATTGTCGAGGAATTACAGGATTCGTATCTCACCTGGTTATGGAGGGCGTGTCTATGATGACTCGTGGGCGAACAATGCCAGTTTTAAACCATTGCCTAACGATGCCGACCCTGCTCCATCTTTTGTAGGGCACCTGGATGACAGATGCCAGATGCTTCGCCAACGTACCTTGTCGCACGAAGGGACGATAGTTGGTGTGAGGAGGACAAGGGTTGTTACTAGTCGTACAATTTTACTCTTGATACCTTTTTTGTGTGTGTACTATAGTCACCGCGCTATATCCAGGCGATGCTAAAACCCTTCAGTCTTCGAAATTGAATGGCACTCCATATTACTCTTCGGCTTAATGTAGACGCGTGGCCTGCAAAGATAGACAACGCGCTTGAACTGGATCACCGCCCCTGTCCATGATTTGAAGCTTTGAGGAGCAGACCTGGACAGGTTGGGCACAAAGTTGTTATGAAGTAGAAGGGGAGAAACAACAGGAAACACACAAAAGAAGCAGTCAAGAACTTGATGATGAAAAGGAGATACGATCTCGGCAAAACTCGGCACATCCGTAGTCTCGTTGAATGTAGGTTGAAGGCAGAATTGCCACCGTGATAAATTATTTTGGGCGCTCCTGAATCACCTTTCAAGGTATAATTGGCAAGAGTCCAAGCTGATCCCTTATACTGTGGGCAACCAAGATACCGCCTGGTGAATGGGGCGAGATAAGACGATGTCATTCAAAATAGATTGGCATTGCCGGCTTGTACATGTGCCGGAGTCAAATAAAGCAATCTCCCGATATAGATTCAAGTTTCAACGCAACTTGTTGATGCTATCTCCTTCTCCGAGTGTAACGGTCATCGTCGCATCAACGACATTTGTCACCATACAAGATAAATCTATGAAGGAATTGAAGATGAAACCCCCAATACTATCTCTGAACGCCTAGAATGCCTGCGCCATATCCAATCATTCGTGTGTAACTCACCATTTATTAAGGGCGTCTAACTGAAGTGATTTCAACTGAGTAGCTCTTCCACCTGGAGACTGGAAGGACATTTTCGACAATTGGGCGATGTAAGTTTTACTTTCTCCCTCTTCATTGGCTCGATGACAGATATACCAACTTAGAGACATGGCCATAGCACACAACATGTTTATTCGTGGCCTCAACGTTATATATGCCCAGGCTCTGGATATCAATGAAACCAAAGTCCAGGCATTTGCTTTCTTTTGCAACGCTTTCGTACGTGTCTGCGTCCTGACCGCTCAACTCTATGACAAATAGACGGGACTTCTAGTTGACCATGATACACCATCACCATCACATGGAGGAGGACATGCTCTTTCCATTTTTTGAATCAAAATTAGGTGCTGGAGCAATGGAACCTAATGTTGAACAACATCACACATTCCTACCTGGCCTGGAAGATCTCGATAAGTACATCAAGGAAATTCAAGCCGGAACGACCAAATATGATGGAAAGGTGATCATCGAAAAGCTTGACAGCTTCGCGGATGAGCTCGTTCAGCACTTACATGACGTGCGATGACCATTTGTCTTTCATCCTATAACGTACTCAATGCATTAATCATTTAGGAGCTTCCCACTCTAGAGTCAAGCAAAATCCGTGCAGCATTCTCAAAGAAGGAATTGCAGGATCTCGAGACCGCGTTTGGAAAGCGTATCCTCAAAGAAGTTTCGCTTGTTAACGTCCTTCCTCTTGGCATGGTCCTTCACGATAAAGCTACCGCACCACAGTAAGCTCCGCAATGATTATTACCCTACTATTTCCTAACGAAACGAATCCACGTAGCTTCCCGCCGTTGCCGAAGCCAATTGTATGGATCGCTCAGTATGGTTTTTACCATCTCCACAGCGACGCCTGGGCTTTTGGGCCATGTGATGTACATGGGAGACTGAAGGCTTAGTCTCCCCACACACACCACTCTGGCTGGATCTTCGCCTTAGCTTTTACTGGATTCTTTACGACAGTTACTTGCCCTACAATCTACACCTTCACATGGATTGAGTAACAAATATACCTACAGTGACATTCCTCTCCACCGTCAAACCTATGCTCGTTTTTAATTCTACGATTCTTCATCATCGCTTAGGGATTGTCTTCTGTCTAGATATCACCAGACCATCAGATTCCGGGACGAGTCCGGATTTCTCAAGACCGAGATGCTTATACTACAAGCTTTGGACTCCGTCTTTGCGTTCAATTTGCACCCTAATCGACGTCGACGTTACTGCTTGAGTTTACATAGAGTAGTCACGTAAGTTTCTGCCTCTATTCTTCCTCTCGACGCCCTTGAGCCACTATGATAGCCGTCATGCAAAGCTGCACATCCTTTAAACTCAGGTTCGCCCAGCAATACGATGTTCTAGGCATGAAGCCAATTGAACCTTCAATGAGCTTCAACGTATTCCTTGGAAGCCCATTCATAGGATAACGGGCTATACACGACAATCTGGTCGAGACCATTCGCAATTTAAATGGGATATGTACATTCAGAGATGAGCCAATTGATGGTGTGGCCTGTTCATCGAACCAAACCTCAGCACTGGAATGACATCCTCGGAACAATTTCCAGTTCCTCGGCACGGGGAAACATCACAATTTGAATGTTTATTTGGCCCGTAAGCTGTGCTCGCTTTTGCAAACTCCATGATGCAAACTACGTACGTCCCTAAGTATATCTGCTTCCATTGAACTGAGAACCTGGGGTTGCTTTTCGTCATTCTCCACATACGACATAAGTGGCAAACGTTGCTTACATTTCTCCCAGTAAATGTCATGGGCTCATGTTAATAGCTGACGTGGTAGAGCTTGATCGATGTATGCAACTTAAATACGTCGACGATGACGCCCAAGTGATTGATTCAAGTGATACGTCGAGTTCGCTGATGTTGACATTGCTATGCTCCGTGGGGAAATTCTGAAATTGTGATATTATCCTGAAGTTCTTGCCTTCAATTCAACATATATTATTCGCCACATTATGTACACCTACAACAATGATCCAGGGTTCCGTCGCGTCCTTGCCTGACAATGTCGAGTATAGACGGAGTTAATGAAACCTCCGACGTTTGCCTCACAATGCTCGTGCTGGGCGGTAGCTAGCCAGCAAAGGTGATCCAGTTATGATGCGTCACAACCGCCAACCTTTCGAGTGAGGAGCAAAACCCCTTACAATGGATGCACTTAAAATGACCAACCCAGTTTGAGCATTCACTCGATGCTCCCGTGACGCGTCGGTTGACATCCCATCAGTACCGTACAATCCGGAGGCCGGGTGTGTACCTCCCTCCGATACCCGAAACAGTACTTTGGGAAGATAACTGTCAGCCGCAGAGAACCATTGGACCTTGAAGAAAGTTTTGATACATATCTGATGGATGGGTCACCCACCCAGCCACAACTGGACATCGCGTTGAACAACCGAGGTGTTGGGAATCTGGTGTGCTTGAGAAGCGCCCACAAGCTCAGGAGATCACCAATGACATGTGAGCGCAGTCGTATGCTCAACATTGTATACGGTGTATTTTGTACTGTACGTATTTGTGTGAATGATATCCTAAAGGCATGAGAAGTATACGTCGGGAGAATCATAGTTTCGGATGACCAGGCTGCATTTTATTTAGGAATGCCGAAGCAACAATTCGGCCGGAGTCTTTGTCCACTACCTAGGGATTTCATGAGAAATACTGGCATGGATATGAAAAGGGAAGGAAGGACAAACCTCACAGCGAGATGTCATCACCCGGCCACCCAAGGATATCGATGTACTGATGATACTCAGACGTGTACCGCTAAAAACAAAAACTGGTCATGAATGCGGAGCAGACTAAAAGTTGATAACATACATGGGTGCGGGTGAATGAAACAATATGTTCATTGATTGAGTCACGCCAACACCATTTACATTTTGAAGCAAGCCTAACACGACGAGTGGAGTGCTACAGCAACTGAACGTGCGAACCATCAGTAAAAAGCGCACATGAAGTGGCTGAGAACATACTTGTCAACGAGGTATGCCACGCATCCGCCGTGTAGCATGCCAGCACCATTCAACATATCTATGGATGGAGCCCTCGACGATCAGTCCTGTTGCACATGAAGAGCGGCTTAAACCTCACGCTTTGACACCTGAACCTCTGCCACGGTCGTAGCCTCCATCCGACCCTGTCTCTCCTGCCTCCTGTCGATATTGACGTCGACGAACTTCACGCTATTCCCGACCTTGTGGCCAAAGCAGTCCTCATCGCCTACACCATATGAAAAGTACGTGTTGGAGTTCAATTGTTTGACATAGTCTGGTGCATTGCCTCTGATGGATGTAATGTCGCCGTAATCAGGTAGTGACGCGGGGTCCACCCAAGCCTTAGTAGGACGGTGAGTAGGAGGACGAGACACATGTGTGTGTGTATTGGTCGTCAAGGAAGACATCGATGAAACGCTAGCAGATGCAGTATGGGATCGCGACATGGTAGATAGGTAGGTGTGAGGTCGGGAAAGTTTGAAAGGCTTTTACTTCGAGCGACCTGTAATATATGCATGTTGTAGTAATGGCTAAATTGGGGTTGTTAACTGAGAGCTTGTGGGAGTGAGAGTCGGAAGGTAGATGATATTTCCACGTGAGAAGACTGATTAGGCAATTGGATAAACGCGTCAACCCGCGCATTCTGGGAAACACACTAGGGAACCGGGTGGATTTTCTGCGGATCGGTGCGGGACGACTTGCGCATGTTGCCAGCCAAAAAGAGGCTTTAGATCTATAGATCGAAGGTTAGATCTAAAACAGGTTCAACTGCGCATGCAGCTGCGTGCAGCAGCAGATGCCTGGCCGACAGGAGAAATAGTGAATGTCATGTGCAGTTGTCGCATCTTGTCATCGCGTCGGACAAGATCCTGGATCTACGCAAATTTGACTCCTGAAAAAAGAAAACTCGACACTGGTGAGTTTACTGGAGTTTGCTGAATGCGGTCAAGGGGAAGTTCTCCGGGCTGATGGCGAATCATTTACCACCGATCCGCACCAGTTTGTTTGATCCACAGGTGACGAGCTGAGGTAAGAAAGTCAAACCACTGGTAGGGTTCATTTCTGAGTAGAACGTTTAAGACAAAGCTCACAATCGAAAATATCCACGACCCAACCTAGCAACGGTCCTCGTACGAAGCCTACAATAAATGGTACCCTAAGTCGTTGCGTTGGAACGGGCAAAAACTTCTGGCCTTGTTGTCGAACTTT
>JABCKU010000041.1:0-14917 GCA_018221655.1 Myochromella boudieri | reverse complement strand
CTAAGCGCTGTATCACTCTGAATGAGTTGCGGTGGGCTCCTTCAAAAGCCGCGTGAAGGAGATTCCCTACAATGCGGAAGCGGTTCGTTTCTATCCGTATAACTAGGAATTGCTAGCCAACGTTGATCGGAATGAGCGTTGTCATCTTCTTTTTGCCCTTTTTCCCATTCATGGAGATCAGGTGGACGTTCGTAGTCAGAAGTTTGGACGGGATTCCTGCGAACTTGCAGGGCGGCTCCGCTTTTTAGTGCGTGTGAAGAGGCAAGCGTCCGACGAGGCCGAGATACGATACATTCCGTCGCGAGAATCCTCCTATGGATCCACCAATGCTATTGCTTCTTGTCTAGCGTTATGGTACAAGTCCATCACAAAATTTAACCAAGATGAAACGTGTCACTAGCTTTCCCTCGCTGTGATTGGATTTGAGGTTTGACAACCGCCTCCCCGTACTGGTTCTTGAAAAAAACGACGTCACCTTCATTCTCTACAAATGTGCATCGATTAAATGACCTCCAAAGAGCGTGAAGCACGGGCTGATGGGGAGGGTTAGGACGTGTGAATCTCAGGCCTGACTATGCTCGCTCACCGTGGAGTCATAGTTGTAGTATTCTCCGAGGACTGGCTTAATGACTTCAGTGACCTGCGGGAGATTATCTATCACGTAGCGCTCAGGAGATAACATGACAATGGACACCGCTCGTCACGTACAGAATGGTACAGTTGCAAAGAAATGGTGAGCGACATGATCGGTGCTGATCTAGTGTGACGAAAAGCATTTAATCATCAGAAAGGATTAAGATCACAATCAAAAACATACATTATGGAAGAAAAACCGCCCGACCCAACCAAACAAAGGACGGTCGACTGTTGCAAGAGCACCGCGGGCGAACGTCCACTGATTCTACAGTCATTGGGTTATTACTACCAGAGGTGACTTATATATTCAATCAACCGAGACTCACTCTCCGATAATACGGCACGGTCGGATCACTGTGTTGAAGGTAGGTGAACATAACAATCCTGCCAGCAAGCAGCTTTCAGTGGAGTCCATTACAGGCAGCGTTGGGCTTACCAATTATGTGCCATCTAAAAATGGGTTCAAAATGGTAATTAATATCTTGTTATACCCAAATCAAATCACCACGCACTAGCCATGGCAAGAAGTAGTAGCACCACACATTCGACCAACTTGTCCTTGAAATATACACCGCGAGGATTGCGATCATACTACCAATGGCGATGTTCGACATAATTATGGATCGGCCTAAGAACGAATGTGAGTCGGGTATCCATTAGGTAGTTATGTCGCCGTACGTTGCTTTGGTTTGAAGAGAAGGGACGAAGGCTTATAATGCTTTACCAGGCACATTCAGGATGGTAACAAAAATAGGCCGTAGGTGCAAAACTCACACTAGTTCCTGGTGGATATCTGGGGTTGCCCTTGCGGTTATGTCTGTGTTAACACGATTTGAGATAGAAATACTAGTCGATGTATCTGAGTAGGGCGCACATAAGGTACAGTTGGAAGCCTCTATCAAGTTTATCATCAGTATTCGGTGGATCGCGCATAAAGAATAATACTAACAAAAACTGTCTTATAGCCAACTTGAACAGCGTAAAAGCGGGCGTCTCCTCGAGGACTTCAGCATAATCCATACGCACTGCAACTTTGCCATCGGGAAGTTTAAAGTCCTTGCGTAAAGGTGGGATATACGTTTCGTCGCGCTCGATATTATTCGTAGCTTTCTGAAGGTAAGTTACGGTAAAAATGTCGTATTTCTGAATGAACATGTCCGACACCTACGTGGTGGCTGCGGTGGGTTGCACGCCATGCGTAATAGGGCGTTAATACAAATGTGTGCAGTATTATTCCAATAACCGCATTAATCCATGAATACGGTGATAAAGCGTCATGCCCAGCCTAACGATGGATAAGACACTGCAGCGTCTGTAATGCTTGGTATGTTCACGCACCTCGTGCCCTGCGATCACATTGAATGTTCCGAAGAGACAGAGATGTAATTTCACTATACCTAAGCACCAGATCCCCGCAAAAGCCACTCCTTGCCAGCCCCAATAAAGTACCCATAACACTACTCGCACACTGGCACTTACACCGCCTGGTAACCGTTCCGCGATGTTGTTGATTTGAGTGGCGAAGTAGTAGAAAGCATAGGTAAAGGCAAGATGCCGGGAGATGTAGTAAAGGCTCTTGTTGGTTGATCTTTCGAAGAGATGTAGAGGTACAACATCGCGTATATCCTTCAACGAGAGGTTTGGTGGAGTGAAAGTTCCTTTCTTCGTACGCGCCTCATATTCAGGTCCGTCTTGAAATATTTGATACCAAACCATGGGTAAGGGGTTTTAGGCGCGAACCAAGGGATGTTCCACATCGATCTGGCGTGCCAGCGCCCTTTATGAATTTTGAAAGGTGGTCGAGTCCGGAAATAACACGCACCTGACCTCATCCGATCCAACACGGAGAACCGTGACAGGGAGATCTAAGATATTCATAGCAAGATGTATCTTGTGCATCTTCGAGTGGTCCAGAGTCTTTCAGAGGAGTTTAGGTGAATGCTGGAGGCTGTGATTATGGGGATAATACACCAATGCAGGGCTTGCCGTTAACGAGCATCGACGCGTCTATCTTGATTGTAACCGGTATGCAATGCATCAAGACTGGCGAGGAGGACTCAAAGCGGCTGGGAAAACCTTACAACGGCATGACATGAACTTGTCGACGTCCTGAAAGTTCATTCAGACTCATCAATATTTGCCAAACACTGCGGCAACAATGATACCAACGTTGACCAGCTCTAAGATCTCCGATCACGATGTGCCTTTGATCGGCCCTCTCCCCAGGACCCCAGCTCCTAAACCGATTTTGATCGCCGCTGCTGTCACTGCGACGGTTTTCGCGTCTTATACTTTCTGCACAACTCCTAGTCGGCAGAACGCACGCCAGAAACATCGTCGACAGGTTTGGATTCGCGTCGCGGTCTAGTTATGTTTTCAACCTGACTCTCTTTCAGTTTGGTGCGTGCCTGATTCGATGGAGGAGGAAGAGAGGATTTAGACGTGCTTACATGACGTGTTTCTTTAATGCGGGCTCACTCTTTGGCAACATCCCTTTCCAGGACTCATCCTGAAAACGCTGGTTAGTAACCTTTCCCTCTCTACTGGACACGCTCTTGAAATCACACGGAGAATAAGTCCTGCTGACCGCGTTGGAACCGTATGGGCATTTCGGAGGTATATGTTTTCTCTTCAAGGGCGTCCAAATATTAGCGCTTATTTTTTGACTGACATTGAGCGGTAGAACTCTCCTACGCATGCGACCCGCAAGAGGGAAGGGCATGATGTAACCGTTCGTTCAGGGAATGAGGGGCTAGAACAGCTGTATACCATCCGCGATATCTCGACCAGCGAGCGAAGTCTCAATAACACCAGTCATACCCTTCCTATGTTTGGAGAAGTCAAATTCGTAGACATCATCTCTGGCATCTTTCCTAAAGTTGTTTAAAAATAGTGATAACGGTCTTAGGACCTCTGGGAATGCCCATGCACATATACGCTGTTTGGAGATCGCTCATCGAGTAAGTCACTTTATGCTATCAAATATCCACAGTTATCGTAACACATCCCTACCCTCTCTTTTAGAATGCATTCATTGACAACTTCCTTATCCAACAATAACCTGAGTTACCCCTCACTCGACCCAGAGCCTAGCCTACCTGGTGGACTTTGAATTTGTCTTGCAGTCTCATCTTGACCAGCCTCTGGACCAGTGTGTTACGACCAGTCTTCCTCTTTCGGGTTCGTTCATAGTACAAAAGGACTACATGCGCCCTCACGCGCCTGAGTTCGCTCTTGATGTACCCTATATTCCCTTCAAATCGGATGTCTTGCAATTGGGTGCTAGCCTCATGCACTTCAAGGTGGGTCGACCTTTGCGTACCACTATTTTCATTCACATGTCTACGCACCGCTAGTCTTCGTTCCCCCCTGTTGGCGATATCATTATCATTGCGAATCTATGCATCAATGACCCTCTTCGGTTTCCAAGCTTCTTCAACCACGGGGCATAGGCTGCCATGAACACTGGCTTGGTGTGTAGAGACTCAGGAGTTAGAGACTTCACAACCGCTGTAACTTACGCTTTCAAGGGCTTCTTCCGCACTTGGTCGAAGCGCAGGGTTGGTGTACCATTGTTGTTCATGTTGCACCTGTACATAACCTTTTTGTGGTTTGCACTTCGGCAGTTCCACATGGTAACCCTGTAAATGTTACTACCTCATCGCACCCACGTTGCCTTATTCTTTGCCATATGGATGCACCATCGCTACCAAGTTAGAACGGGAGGAAATGAAATGATACGCCTAGACGGGCAGTAAATATTATTAATGATATAACGTTATCATGGGGCAAATACCCAACAGTCAATATTTCAATGCTCAGCTACAATTTACGTTCTGGGAGCGTCTAGGTTACCAGTGGAGAAAGCAGTAACTTGAGGTGCAAACAAGGATGAACTGCAACATTCCAGTAATATATTCCCAACAGTTTATCAATTAACAATCAGTGTGCGTTGCATAAATGTTAACGGCACGAAGAAGTCATAGAATAGAATACAAACTGAGACTAACGACATAATAAAATGTTCCGCGAGCTGATTAGTCGCCCAATCTCTAGAAGATGAGATAAACGACATGCCCAGCTCAAGGGTCCATATGTATGGTTCATCTTCTCGCCCGTGTACAGCGTAACCTCTACCAGGTAAAAAGTTTGGCGAAAAACATGGGCGAGGTGACTGTAAAGAACCAGAAAAATATTTAGAACTCCGGTTATATGCAGGGTAAGGTGGTCCGTGCACGTTACCTACTATATAAGCTCGAAAGTTTCCCAGGCCTACTTTCTTTATCGAAAGTCACCTCGTGGGTTGATATTTGGGCTTTTTCTCTTCATACCTACAGAAGAATCTTGAACCCATTCAGCGAAGGGAGAGCTATTCCTTTCACTCAAGATCGCACCGACAGGTTTACGTCGGGAGCGGCCCGTATGGAAGGTACAATATTACAGTTTACCATATAGATACAATTTATATATATATGATTTTCCAAGTCACCTCATAATAGGTCGAGATCTGTCTTATCGACGTGAATCGTCGTAAGTTTAGTAGGCGACGATCTCGAACAAAAATCGGTAAGTGACCTTGTGCATGTTGGAAACTTGTGTACGTGAATGTGAGGACTTAGTAAGGTCATCTGGATGACCTGCTATGTTTTTGTGTGTTCTCGCACTTTTATAGGCCACATAGGCACCTACGTTACATATTAGTTGGCCTGGAGTCTGGCTATCCAATCAGTTCTGAGAGGACTTGGGTCGATGGGTAAATTGTCGTATTATTTGTTGCTGCCATTTCCAGGGGGCAACGGTAGGATCATGTGATTAAGGAGATTTTTGACGGAACTCCGCTGAGTATGTTGTCGACCTCACGAATTGTTGGCCTCGCGTCCGGGGTCCATTGTACAGGTATCTATGCTTTCATGTTTTTCATTCGCTAACTGATATCTCTACTCCCAGAACAGATTGGCTGGCCTATAATGTTCCAAGCAACGGCAAGACTATGTAGACGAACGCCACGAGATTCACTTAACACTTTTCGCCACCTTTCCGGGTGTCGGCGGACATACAGCGCACAAAATAGCCGGGGCCTTTGTTTTTTGACAATAAACACTCGTCTAAAGGAAAATTTTGTCCCGTGTTTGCCTGTGACACTGCGGCCGAGTCGCCGGCATCAACTACATACCTCCCCAGGTTCGTCAGGTTCTCTTTCCCCCACTTCTTACTTACTCTAATGTGGATTTGATAGCTGTACACCATGGCCACGTGGAGCGCCCAGAGCCAGGTACTGGGTACGCCTCTCAACTCATCAGGCTAGCTTATTTGTCAAATATTTCGTACAGGATCAAAGTTCATTTCAAGGACTCGAAAGGGGCTCTCATAAGAACGGTGGAGGCTAATGAGGGAGATGATCTGCTATCTATTGCACACGAATATGATATTGACCTAGAAGGTGCGTTGCCGTTGCCTTGCTCGTAAAACACTACCCTAATCATTCGTTCTTATCGTCACTCCTATCGCCATACCTTTCGCCTTTGCCTACTTGGGTGGTTATGAATATTCGTTTCAAACTTCATTCTTATCCTTCAGGGGCATGCGAAGGATCCGTGGCGTGCTCTACGTGTCATGTAATTCTTACACCTGAATACTATGACCGTCTGCCCGAACCAGACGATGAAGAAAACGACATGCTTGACATGGCCTTTGGCCTAACGGACACAAGTCGCTTAGGTTGCCAAGTCGTGCTTAAGCGCGATCTAGACGGACTCAGCGCGACACTTCCGGCTGCCACCCGGAATATGTTTGTCGACGGTGAGTAGCGATGTTGGTTTAATATAGAGAGACCTGTAAAGTCATCGTGTCTCTCACTTCAATGCTCTGCTTATATATCGCATTCAGGGAAGAAGTCGACACACTGATACTCGCCTTGTTACGGCGAGGATTCTTCGTACCACTCCCCTATCTTTGTATCGGTAATTAATACCACCCACCACTTAATTCAATAAGCACTTGCAACTTACGAGCTTGCTGTGGTGTTTTGCAGAGCTCGCCGCTCTTAGAGATCCTGTGCCTTCAGCATTGTACAAGTTTGCGCGCATATCCATGAGCATGTTCACAAGATCCTACCCTGATAACTAGCTCCTTTCAATGTTCATCCTTATTGACTATCCTTTTGTTAGATCGCAGTGGTACATCGATATACATCCGGCAAGAGTAGATGCACTGCGCTCAAACAGCAATGCTGCAACACCAGGGGCGGGCCACGATGTTTTGTCGCTCCATGGATTTGTTTTATATGATCGGTTAGCCCACATTTGCACACCTCTAGCGCTTTAATTTGTGTTAACTGGGTTTAAGTTAGATCGTTCAACTCTAAACTTTCAAAATTATACCGCCAAGCACCCCTGCTCTTATCTGGATTCCTATCGGCTCACCACTCACCCGTGCTATGGGTGAGTTAGTTGCATCGACCCATCGGACAGGTTACTTAGAGCACAGAAGTATACTACAATAGCCGATGGAAGATCACTGCATGCAGCCAGGATTTACCCCTGTGCTTTGCTTGATCCTGCTCCTTCCAATATAAAGCTCGACGCGTGCAAAGTAGAAGGCTTCGATTGCTTTTCGTCTCCTGCAGAGGCCACTACCTAACTCTATCCTCAACCTTCACGGGGCTCTTTTCTCCTTCGACTACAGGATGGATCCTTGTGGGGATGCAATCACCACTACCGTGAGTCTCGATGTGATTATTTCTCACAAATTGTAACTAAGGGGATTTCGCATCTCTCAGAGTGCTCAAGGAGACGCAATTCCCATTTGTGAGTTCACCCTCGGACCTGTTATCATCGATAGCACACCCTTTCCTGGCCCACTACTGGCGGCAGCCCAATTTGAGCCCATCTCAAATATCACAAACAGAGGACATAGCGCTATCGATCGGCGCCTACTACGGTCGTCTCCTCTGCTCGGCCAGTATTTTCTCATTCGCCTCCCGATGTAGGAGAAAATGACGTCAAGGAAGGGGAGATTTTAGTCAATTTGACTCGATTAGCACCTTCCCAAGCCACATCCGGCCTCAAGATGGCCACAATGGACTCGTCCCATTTTCTGCACCCACAATTCTGGGACGACCTCGCAGTCCACCGACAACTAGATCACCCTTATCGCCCACCCCTTCAGTTTTCCGCAATAAGCACCAACACCTTTCAGTCACTCTCCACTTTACATCTCTCTCCTCAGTATCGGCCCGCCCCCAGCCACTCTGGAATTGTTCACCTCGTCATAGAAATGTGAAGGGTCTAAAGGCATTTCCTCCGCTACTTAGCGCACGCCTTAGCAATTAAGTTCCGCACCAGTGCTCTTCGATGCCCACCCTTTTTCGAGTCATATCGAATGTTCCCATGGACTGGATGATTACCAATCCTTACGAAACCATACCACGTTTTTCTCGTCTAGGCCCTTCCGCTTCCACCGTCGTTCTTCCGATATCCGCTCGCCAATATAAGCGGGTAGTGGCAAGGAAAAAGGCCAAAGCAGCCCCAGTATCATCACTCTCAATCGAGCAACTAGCGCCTCCGATTACCCCATCCGCACCAGAGCCCATCGCTAGTGATCTCTCGGCTATTGCCACGTCAAGCAGAGCACACTTGTCGAGAGAAACTTTACCCTTGTTATCGTCATCCAGTGTGGCACCAAGCTTCAATAACTCCGATATTTGGATTATCATTGAAGACGAAGCTGAAGCATCCCACATGACTATCGATGTTGCCGAAGACTTTGAGCTAAAACAGGCATACATCTCCCTAGAGACATCCCAAAGTATCGAGCACTGTCGAGCTTTGTCGTGCGGCGATTCGTTCAGTACATCGGCGGGACCCTATTCTCTAGTGTTGCTACTGAAGGCGGAAGAGATAAAATCGGCCACCAATACGGTGGATAAGGCTCTGTCTCATAGTAACCTTTCCTCTTCATTTGTCGACATCCGCACAAAGAAGGCACAGGCCTTGGACGTATATGGATAGTGTGGCATTTGTGGAGGAAGTGCGCTAGGCGGAGACCTGGCTAACCATCTTGTTTGCCTATTACGTTGCATATGACTGTATCTACACCCCCCGTGCAATATTAAATAAAACCCTGAAAACCAATGGAGGAAAAACCATTACACTAAACTAACGTAATATGGTTAAACTCTAGCCACCCTCTCCCTTCAGAGCGACTCCCCAGCCGCCTCTGTCTCCTTTTGCTTCTCTCTTGCCAATCTTCCCTTTCCCCTGGCAAGCTCCACCTCCTGCCACATTTTGCTCGCCTCCTCAAACACTACACCCTCGTCATTATACACGCCCTCAAACCTCCTCACTTCCTCCTCAAACCTCCCCTCACCAGACGTAATAGTTACCCTCACACCTTCTAAAAACCTCTCAACCACCTCCAGATTATGCGCTGTCAAGAACGTATGTGCCGACATCTCGTGTGTATGCAACAAGTGATGCACATATGCGCGAGTGATCGGGGGGTTATACTCCACATCACCTCCCCCAGCAGTGCTATATGCGTCTGCCGCCTCTGAAGGGTCGCTCCCGTGCACGATCCTCTGCGGCGGAAGGGCAGGTGAACACGCTATGCACGGGCACACCTGCTTCCCCTCCACCCGTGCCTCAAGCTCCCCAATAAACTCCTCCGACAACATCCCGAAATCCATTTGATACCGCCCATCATACAGATTATGAGCCAGTTCCTTCTTCGCACCCTCCTCACCTCGAGCAGGGAACACAAAATCCAGAGCAACGCCCTTGCTCGCTGCATCCACCGCCCATCGCGCCTCCAACACATCCACGCCCACATCTCTCAAGAGACGCAGTATCTCATGCGGGCCCTTCAACCCATGCACCAGCCGCGGCTTCGTGCTCGGCAGCGGGGCAAGTGAGGTACGGACGAGCGCAGACATCGTCTTCTCTACCAAGGCCAGCTTTTCACGGGAAGTCTCATAAAAAACAGTATCGGCCGCAGTAACTGCCCTCCTGAGCGGTGCCAGATCAAACGTGTAGCCAGCGATGCCATCGTCGAGGGAGGAGAGGCCACCGACGGCAGTGGAGTCGGCGTCGTAAAGAGGCTCGACGAGGGATGCAGAAAACGCTGCCCGGGCGGGTTCGACGTTAGAGCCGACGAGGTGGACGAATATCGCAGGCTTGGTAGGCGGGAAATCATTTTGGGAGGCGTCTGGCGCGAGAAGATTGCTCAACCAGGCCACCGATCGCTCGATACTTTTTGTAAGGCGTTTCCTTGAAAAGGGTGGGGCTGACTTTGGTGTGTCTGTAAGCGCAACCACTACATCTGGCTGGCATTTCTCGACGTAGGTCCGCCACTCGGCCGGAGATATCTGTAATACATTATGAATTCCATAGATTCTGAGTGGAAAAAGGGGAAGCAGAAGACGCACAGTTCGCACCCCTCGTAGACAATACGCTGACACTCGGTGGTTACCATTAGGCGGCATATCGCGCATATCGTCTGGATCGCGTATGCTCATCGATATAAGATGACTCTCTGGCTTGAAGCCTAAGAAGCGATGGATGGCATTGGGGCCAGGCTGCAGAGTCGGCACAGGCGGAATGTGCTCTAAGCTATGATCATCACAATCAGTACATATCGTATGGATGTATAAATTCTATCAACTCACTCACAAAGTCTCGAACGGCACATGCACCCATCCAATCGCCCTCGTTTGCCTGACGTGGTCGCGCGAGAGATGAGGAACGACGCCTCGTGAAGTAGAGGTGAGTAGCGCTGGTGTATTAAGGGAGATCTCGCCACCGTTAGGGCGCGTAAGGACCAATGTGCCAAGTCGTGGTCCAAACTGAGGCGATGTCTGTTCTGCAGCAGCCTTCAAGGCAAAATGGAGACCTGAACTGGCAGACGAATGTGCCATGCGAGCTAAGATCTGGGAAATATTAGTTTGCAAAAAAAAACATTTCGAGGCTGGTTGGAGAACATACACTATGTGACGGCAGTTTGACTTGAGTTTGAAGACGGAAATAGAAAGGTGCAAAAGAGTTAGCAATAAAAAGTCGTATTTTTCTTTGAGGAAAGGAATAAAGGAAAAAAAACGCGTCAATAAGGAAACATAGTCCCGAAGGTGGGTCGAACACCTGACCTTGCGATACATCTGATCACTGCAATCGCACGCTCTACCACTAAGCTATCGAGACCATGTACTACATACTGCGGCCTCTAGCTTCATAACGCACTGGAGGTGAAATTTCATTAAACTCATTCGCGGTAAACTAAAAAATAAAAGAATCTACCGCGAAACTTTTGCTCAGACTTCAGATTTTCTACTATTTCCTGGAGAATACCATATCACAAACGGCGCCCTTTAGGGACTATTGGTTATTATTCCTTTCTACTACTCAAAGGCCTCGTCCGCATGAAATATCCCTATTACGTTGCTGCGTAGCCAGTCACTCTTGTATAGTGAGAGTGTAGTTGGTTCCAAACCTCGAAACCAGTTTGCCCCAACTGATGTAGGTCTCGATAACGCTATTCTATTGATTACAATTTCGCCTTCATGTACAAGCAGGACGGATTATGAGGACTTTACCCCCGACCCTATCCAAGTTGGCAAGATTATGAAAGAAGGTGAAGGCGTATACCTCGGTGGCTTTGTTAGTGCGTGGGAGGTGGGTTGTTCCCTCAACATCATAGTTGGCCACATTGAGTGCTCCGCCACCCTTTAGTACGCTACTTAACATGCCTATATGGTCACGCATTTCAGAAACGACGTGCAGGTTAGGCTACGTTTGGCTCACCCTTGCCGATGCATCGTATGATACCGCACACCACCGGGCCTTCGAAGCTAGCTCGTAAATTTGTTCACGCTGGGGCACTGGGTATGGTGGAAGACTTTGACTGATGGGCCTGCCCGCTTAATCGTTACATGCTGGGTATGCTTTGGTGCCGTGGTCTGTTTATGTTACCCAGCTAGGTCGCCGTAGGGATGGTACTCTTGCTGCTTAAAAGGCTCCCCTTAGTCGTTGAAGTGTATATATTAATATTGTACATACCTTTCGTCTGAGCAGCTCCTCTACATCTGCCTATTCACCACTCAATCTCCCTGACCATGTTCAATGACCCTCAATACAACCATTGGCGTTGTACATGGCTAAGTGGCTGGCCATGGGCTACTGTAGCGTAAATAAAAAAATTCAGTCCTTGGCAGCGAGTCTTTATAGCTGTAGCTGTGGAGGCATGAGGCATGCGTTTGAGACACTGGTACTGCGGATGTTAATAGGCTGTCTATGTTTTGAGATGGAAGCGCAGACTCACTGGCAAGGGTCTAACTAGGTCGACCTGGAGGGTTACCTCGGAAAGGGGGTGCATGGGTCCAGCATCGGTGCCCAAGACACGTGAAGGTCTCGATCTCAGAAAGTGTGCTCAAGTGATGAAGCAGCGGTGGGAACGCAGTGGTGATGATTTGTTGTTGTCTGGGTGCTGGCCCCATATATATAAGCATCGTCCAGTTGGGTCAAATTGTTCGCTGTATACGCATTAGAAGGGTGCACCCCAGCTGGTCACACGAAGGGAGTTCAGGAACACAGAATGGGAGTATTTGAGGAAGTGGTGACGAGTAACCGACCTTGTGTAGATGCTCGTTGTTTAAAGGCGCTTTGGCATAATGGGAGAAGAAGCGTGAATTCTATATGGAACGATTATTCAGTTGGACAGAGGCGGCAGAAAATTTCTACAACGCACCTGACGGACGAGTACAACAACAAACCAAACAACGCGCATATCTTCAGCTTCAACGCGGATGAGGGAGTGGTCAAGGTTTAATGATATCAATAATATATGGGCCAGAATTGGGTGAATACAGAAGGCTCCAGCTCTGGTGGCCTAGGGATGATAGGTTGGACCTGGTTGGCGATGTGTAAGAGCTCTGTATAAGGAAGCTTTAAGTGGTACTCACGGGATTCTTGAGGATTCTTGTCTGGAGGCCACCACATCCCTGGCCGCCGGTATGTCGGGGCGGTCAGTATAGGCTGAGACTCGAACAACGAGCCACGGCAATGACACGCTATGTAAATAAAGTCCAGGACTAGTTCTCGGTGGTGAGCGTTTATGATGAACACATATGAGGTGACTAAGCACACAATCTTTGCCCCAGTCTATGCTGAGGACCAATTCTAGGCTTGAAACTACATGGATACTGTGTAGTGTCAGATGGAGAGGCGGATTGTGTGAGTGATCTTCCAGTGAATCAGAAGGCAGCATTTGAAGTCGTCATCCAGTCATCATCTAGCGAGTGGCTAAATACGACACTCTTGGCCGGCCTTTACATCCACTCCACAACCGTTACCAGCGATAGACTCACTTTTGTTACTGCTGATAATGGGCTGGTGGTGGCCCTGCAAGTGGCAGGACAATGATAACTATTCAAGGCCATGTGTCGACGGACAACGACAACACACTTGGACTTTCCTACGGTTCGTTATATGTTAAGCGAAAATGCGTACCCGAAATTGCGAGTAGCTCTTCACCATTTTATCTTCCTCTCTTTACACAGCACCTTTTTTTTTTAGGTAACTTTTCATGCAAACTCACTACTCTGCCTCGACTCAACTTGCGCAAACGCAACACTAGATCTACCATCCGTCCACAACAACCACAACCATAAGCACAAACCCTACTCCGTCGCGTGCCATTCTGCAATGCCCTTCTCATTTAACTTCCATGGAACTAGATTCTCCCATAGCGTCACACTCCTTGTGTCTTAAAATGACCTCACGATTCGAGCATTGACTGCTCTCATCCAACTCGGAGTCAGAACGAGTATGCCATAGAAACTATCTGAACTTCGCACCGCCATCGTCGTGGAACCTGCTATCCTGCTCGTAGTCATGCTCCTCGTCAAGGACCTGCTACGAGCTACTCCGCCACCCAGGTGTCCAAAGCGAATGTATCTTGCTCCAAAGCTACCGAAAAATAGGCTCTATACTCATCCTGCGCCGTACTCCTTACCTCACTTTCTCACTGGTGCAATGTCATGGATACAGGCGAGCAGACTAGCAGACGCTGACACGGACATCAGTTTGGCGATCCATGTAAGTAATCCGCGTCAAGTTTATTGTGAATAAACCACTGAATTCTTTCTCTTTCTTAGGCCGCCACGTAAATTGCAATAGAATCGTTATCGAGCAAAGAACCTCTATTCAATTAATCTCAAGGGCCACCAGGGCCAACGCTGTCAGACGAAATACCCTCGAACTCGCCATCGCTCGTTCCAGAATGTACTTCCTATTCATCTGCTAATGTTGACAGAGATCTGATATACATCACTTTAGACAATGTCGATGAGCTCCTCTATTGAAGGACCCCCGATTTTCAACACTGACTACGATCTCCGTCCAGCAGGGACTGCCATGATATGAGCTACACGCCACACCGATGTCGCCATAAAACTCGGCCGACAAGATTTAGCCTATAGTGGGGAGGCACGAGTAGGTCGACACCTGGGGAAGGGGATATATCGTGCGTTACTTGATATTTTGCATTCTTGCAGTTACTGACAAGCCCTTCAGAATCACCGCTAGGGAGGGCGATCTCAAGAGGCGGAAGAATAAGCTCGCTGAAAGCCAAGGTCGAGACGCTAACGTTCAAGAACTGGCAAGTGGTGCGGTCGGTTGTTGGCCCGATTTTTAGTCAACGTCGGGCGCCTGCGGAGCTGCTGTTATTGGCCAGCATATGCTGCGGTTTGTCCTGTTAGCTCCCGCCCCGGCCTGGTGTCGGGAGGCGGTCAGCCGCGCTCTCTAGTGTTGGTTGTCCATCTCGTTGCGTAAGCAGGGCTTCGTACGTTGGGTCGTGAGGACGCGGCGCACCAAGTGGGAGAGGATATAGAGAAGTTGACAATGGCTGAAACGAGGTCATAGAGGCTGTTTGCAAGAGGTGAGAGTTGTAGACCCTGGGGAGATGAGAGTAATCAACGCATGGGGATAAGTCAAAACGCATCATGGGAATAGGAAGGAGATTTCCTTGAGAAGTTGACGCCGTGGAAGAAGAAATACCGACATGGCAGAGGTGGGAACTTCCCATGTTCTCGATGCTGTGCAGAGCGCAACCACAACGCTCTTGACCAGAACCACATCCACTTTTCAGACCATGAAGATTTTCACTCGTAAAGGTCAGCGCAAACATGGTGGTTCGTCTACCGACCAGTCGCCCGCTCTGTCCCCCCCAAACACACTGGTTCAAGTCGTAGGATCTCGGTCAAACGACAACACCCCCATCAAGCGCTCGTTCC
>JABCKU010000040.1:0-84395 GCA_018221655.1 Myochromella boudieri | reverse complement strand
AAGAAGTAAGAGTGAGAAGAAATATAAGGAGTTGAATGAGTATAAGATAGATGACTGATTGTGAAATAAAATTGGACAGAAAGTATAGTGTTGTTGAAATTGGAATTGGGAATGAGAATGTATAGGTTAATGTTGTGGGTGGGAGATAAAAATAAGAAGGAAGGTATTGGTTTGTAGCAGTAGCTACAGGTGAGCAGTCAATCTTAAGGTTCCCAAGTGCATAAGACCAGTTCTACAGAGAGATACTATAGCAATTTGGATAAAGGATTTCTTAGTTCTGATCTGCTGGGTAAACTGTAATATTAAATAATAAGTAGGATGTTGTAGTAAAAAATGATATAAAGGAGAAAGAAAGAATAAGAGTAAGAGGAAAGATAATGAGTTGAATGAGTATAGAAGACAGGAGTGGTACTATGTGATATTGAAATTAATGTAGTGATGTTGAAGTTATGATTAAGAATGACAGTGTGAGAGCAAGTACAAAAGTGTTGTATGAAGAGACAGTGGAAGAAGTTGAAATGAAAAATATGTAGGACTGCTCTGTTGATTATATGTAAAGTGGAATATTTACGATATATGATAATAATGGGAGAAGTAGTACAGTAATTTGGATAGAAATTTCCCTACTTTTACTCTGACAGGTAAAGGAGTCAATATTGTAATTGGGAGATAAGCACAAGAAGAGAGATATAATTGAATATGCAAGAAATTAGAATGATGTATAAAATGTGAAAGGACTGTTACTGGAAAGAGAGTTGTTGAGTGTTGGATGATGGATATTTTGGGCAATGGCTAATGTAGCTGAAAGATGTAATGCATAATATGATTATGGTGTAGTTGGTGGTAAAGTGAGAAGGTAGAATTAAAAATAAAGCTGGATGATAGTAAATTTGCAGCCTCGCTACGCTCGGCTGCAATAGTAAAAAGAAAGTTAGAATTGAACAGCCGAGTGCAGCGAGGGGTTGTGCTTAAAAAGCAGGATTAAACATTGCGTGTTGCGGGGGTTTGGGGGCGCAGCCCCCAACAAGCTCTGGGCCAAGTGCCCAAAGGCACAGGAAACGAGGACGCGCGTGCGCGTCCGAGGTCCCGTGCCGACGGCACGGGGCCATAGCTTGTGATTAATTTTATGCCAGATAACGCCAGAAAAAGTTAGCTAATACATGGACTGCTGACTGGGATTGACGACCGTGGGACATGAATTTTCGAAAAGTCTGTAAGCCGTCCTCGCTGACTCCAGATCATACAAAACATCAATAACATGCTCTAAATCGTCATTTATCATGTTCCGCATACTGTTGCACACTGGACTGAAAATCCTGCCACACTCCCCAATGATATTGTGTACTAGGAGAATATGATTTTTTGACACTGGGAGAAGAGAGCGCAAAGTATGAAAGTCAATGACCTGTTTAGTTCAGCTCATATGTATGAGGAAAAATTTTAAATAAGATACCACTGTATTTTTCTCATTTGATATGCATCCTGGTGGTTCAAAATGTAGATCTCACTCCCGCAAAGAGGTGTTCAAACTTGTAAGCCGCGCCAACATGACAATGAGGGCTCGCAAGCTATACCACCTTAAGGTAAAAGGTACGAGCGTGATCGCGAGGAAGAAAGGGAGGAAAAAGTGGACAGCATAAAAATTAGCCTTGCGTTTGCAGTTGAAATAGCTCCCGGCTTCTCCAAGCCTTGGTCCGGTCAATAGAGGTTGTTTGCGAGTAAAGAGTGAGAACCCTTGCTAAGCAAGGCAATGATTTGAATGACCTGGCAATTATTGAAAGCGTTGCTGCCCAGCCTGGTTTTACTAGACTAAAGCGAACTTGTGAAATTGTCGGAAATAGACAACGTCGTGGCGATGACGAGCAAAATCCTATATACAGTGGGGCGGCATTGCGGAATACATGCAGACCAAACCAATATTCATGTTATGGTATTGTGGTGTGAGAAGTACATACAATAAAACCACACGCAGAGGTTTGATACGTCCATGTGTTCTTGCACAATACAGAAGGAAGTGATATACAAAAATGTCCTGGATTCGAAGACTGTAGCGAGAGAACATGATTTGAAGTAAGTCGAGCTTTTATCTATTACAAGAGCCGCAATGCTTGAGGATTTGAATAGGAGCAGACAACGGTCAGCGCAATAGTTGTAATAGCGAGAGGGAATGTCATGGTTGCCACGATGACAGTCGAGACGGCAGAGATAAACGCCACGATCTGTGATTGGGTGCTGGGCTCGGCAGCTAACCGTCGTTTGTCACGACATGCGAGTCGTAGACGAGAAGACTCCCTCGGTAATTCCAGTCCCGATTCGTATACGAAAGATAGGCTAAGATCACGGTTGGCACGATGGAGGATGATCGGGGCTGAAACAGTACTATCATGGTGGATCGATGGTGCAGGTATTATTGCCAAGGGTGTGGAAATATCAATAACGATATTTAAGCCTCTTAGTGGCGTCGAAGAACTGAGGTTGCTGTTGCACTGAATTTGGCTAAACAGAAGCTGGCATCCGTGTTCTTCCAAAACGGTATCAACGACGTTCCAGATGGATCGCAGGGCTTTTTGGGATGAATCAAGCCGAGAAGAATGTGATGAAAGATATAATTCGAGCCAAGTGGAATGACTGAGAGGAGTTCGTCGACTGCCTAGGTCAAACATCTTGGAATAATCCACTTGACTATCGCTGCTGCAACTCCTTTTGCCTCTGCACAGACAAGCACCGCTAAAGTGCTCCCACCCCCAGATATCTAGTCCAAACACCTCTTGATTGTACGAGAGACAGTCGGGACATAGGAGTTGTTGGAGTGAAGCTTCGTACTGTGCTAATGCATGAGTCGAACGCCTGAATAGTTGTGTTGTAACGGTCGGCAACAGGTGGAAACGAATGAGAAGGAGAATTTCGGTGGGTAACCGGGGTCGCTCATGTTTGACACTAAGAGCCCCAGTCAATGAATCTTGGAGAATGGAGTCAAAGGTGCGCATTTCCGAAGAGAAATGTGCCAGTGATGTATGCATGAGGATGGACCTCGAGGTAGTGATGGCAAGGCGCATGTTGAGGTATACAGAAAGGGTCACTGCAAGTTGCGTTGTGTGGGCTAATCCTAGGTAGCAGAGAAAATATGTGAGGTGGGGTGTCGGGGTTGACGTGACGTGATATTGTAGCATAGAGCGGGTCGGACTAACTGGGGCGGGGAATCATTATTGTGCAAATAAGTATTACTATGCCGTGGCGTTATAAATGGGCTCGAAGCCCAGGCTTCGGAGACTGGGTAGACGTCCTCCAGAGAAAAGGAATTCGAATTCCATCCCGATTTGGCCGACCAAGAAGTTTGTGGGACAGGTTCACAAACAAACACCAGTGACAACGAACCTTACATAGAAGAAGGGAACTGCACCATGCCCTAAACGTCTCTGGCAACTATACCACGTTTCGGAAAGCACAAAGCATCCACACTCTCATCAACCCATTTGATGACCACGGAGCAGGCGATGCATGGCACTAGTATGGCACTGGTGGAAAGAAACACAAGCGAGAAGTAACTTTAAAAAGTTTTTTGTAATTCGGAATCATTTTGAATCAAATGGGGCGCGGACTCGCGGATGCAATCTCCTGGCAATCTCCGTGGAATCGGAATTGGTCTGTGTGCTTATTTAAAGCCAGCGAATAGCCTATCATGTAAGTCAGGACAGGTCAGGACGTGTTAGAATCAAAGTGATCATCTGAGTCATTCATGATGCACAATGGATTGGCTCACTTTGGGACTCACCATACATGTACAGTGAATTTCAATAATCCCCGGCTTTTAATCCTAACAAAGAATATACATAGACGACGAATATGCCGCATATAAAGCTCCAATGGTATTAGGAGGTGCACATCAAATGTATCTGATATGTCTGTTACAGTCACCAAAGGGAACGAGAACGACCCCACAATGCTGCAGCCGCGATGAATGCTACCAATAGTCCTGCAAGGACCATCTTTCTCTGAGAAGGTTCAGAGATGAAGGCCGGAGTTACGCAATGAGCCTCAATATTGCGCCCTTCTGGGTCTAAGACGAAAGCGGCGTAATAGGTTGACATGTATTGCTTTCGAATTCCTGGGGGTCCGTTGCAGGTAGCGCCAGCTTTCCTGTGAGGAATAATGAGATGGCCGACCAGAAAATAGTTGAAACACATTACACATACAGAGCAGCAGTATGGAAGTCCCGAACTACCTGACGGTTAGCGGCGTGGAACGCTATGTGTAATTTTTCTCCTGAACCGTGCTTGGAGGTATCTGCGGGAGCAAGCCAAAACGGTGGCCCCCACATCCCCGCTCCCATGCCAATCACATCTTTTGCTGGTTCCATTTGCTTCTTGTATCTGACAAACTTTACAGTTAATACTGGGGCGAAATGAAAACAAAACTAGTATTTCACCCAAGAGGCTTGAGAGCGGCGAGGTAGAACTTGCACATTCTATCGACATCCGCCACATATATCCCAATGTGTGAAAGAGTCATAATGGTGGTTGTGATTCAGCCTCCTGGTCCGGATTGGGTCTGAAAACAAGGACGGTAATATGATGTGTAGTATTTGTTCTAGTTTGGACTGTCAACTCCACTGGCAGGTAAGGATGGAAAGAAAAATAGTTATAAGGAAGGTACATCGCTCTAGCTCAAGTCTATTGAAAGGGCGGAGTTATCCATACTTTCATCTAAAAGCATTAACTAACAATATGATGTTAACGTTGCCATTTTTGGATGACGCGATGTTTGGCAAGGTCGTTACCGGCTTTATCGGTCCGAGTTGCCTTAGACGCTCCTTCGATGCCACCTCTCAAACTGCATTTACAACTTCAAGTTTATTTTTTTAGAGTTCACCGACATCTCTTCCTTAGGCAGAGTGCCTATTTCTATGTTTTCAATGCGACCTGGTCTTAGGGCCACAAGCCTCCGTCAAATGTTGCGGACGATGTCATCGACTTCCACAGTAATCCCAGCCCTTCCACTTCAACCTCCTTCGTCTGAGGAGGAAGCTGCTGTTTTCGAGCAGCGTACAGCAGAAATGGATGAATTCTTCCGACTGCCAAGGTTTGAAGCCATAAAGCGCACCTATGCCGCTTCAGACGTTGCCTCGAAGCAAGGATCAATGCCTGTGTTGCCTCTTCCATCGACGCTACTCGCGAATAAGCTTCACGCGCTCTTGTCCAAGGCAGCCAATGAAGGAAAACCTATCCACACAATGGGAGCCATTGATCCGGTACAGATGACCCAAATGGCACGCCACCAGGAGGTCGTATACATCTCTGGGTGGGCAGCGTCCAGTGTCCTGACCACCGGCAACAACGAGGTTGGACCGGATCTTGGGTGCGCCTCCCCATAACGGTTTGAGTGGCTTACATATAATATGACGCGTTGCAGTGATTATCCATATACCACTGTTCCAAATCAAGTGCATCGAATATTCCGTGCTCAACAGCTGCACGATAAGAAACACTATGACGAGCGTCTTGCGGCCTCACCAGAACAGCGGAAAAAGTTGGAATATGTTGATTACCTCCGGCCCATCATCGCGGATGCAGACACTGGGTACGTACCTCTCGTCCGTGGTACCTTTTTGGGCTAATGAACTCTCAGCCATGGTGGTCTCTCTGCTGTCATGAAGCTAGTAAAACTTTTTGCAGAATCTGTAATTACCTGTCATCCATTTCTCAAACAAGAGAATTTTGAAGAAACTAAAATTTCATTATTGCCAGGGAGCATCCGCTATTCATCTCGAGGATCAACTGCATGGTGGTAAAAAGGTCCGCATCCATAAAAAATCATATATACGAAGAAACTTTAACATTATGACCAGTGTGGCCACCTAGCAGGAAAGGTTTTAGTGCCGACTTCCACACACATTTCGCGCCTCATTTCTGCACGATTCCAAACGGATATTCTGAAATCGACGATGCTCCTAATTGCGCGAACAGACTCAGAGTCTGGGCGGCTTATATCGTCGAATGTTGATGTTGCTGACCATGAGTTCATCGTTGGGACAACGACCAAAGGCACACATTCTCTTGCACAAGTATTGTCAGATGCCGAAGCGAGGGGTGCTAGTGGTGCTGAAGTAGATCAACTTGAAAAGGACTGGACTACTAACCATGATATGGTGACTTTTGAGCAAGGTTTCGTACGCGTCAACTGATAAGAAATGGTTTGCGGCTTATTTGGTATCTTCAGCTGTTAAGAACGCCATCGAGAAATCGAGCATTGGAAATAAGGACGAGGCATACCAGTCATACCTTTCCGCTGCTGCTGGAAAATCAAACACTAAGGCTCGTGCTGTCGCGGCGGATATACTTGGCAAAAGTGTCTTCTGGGATTGTGATCGTGAGTTCTATATAATCCTGTGTAGTGATAACCTTTTCTCATACTTGCTTATTCGAAGTTCCTCGAACCCGGGAAGGATACTATCATTACACTGGGGGCATCGAGGTTTGTCTTTCCAACTTTTTAGAACTGGTTCGATTTTCAAATGCCGAGTCAGGCTGCAATCAAGCGCACCATGGCATATGCGCCATATGCGGATCTTTTGTGGCTGGAAACAAAGTCGCCTGATCTCGAACAAGCCAGATACTTTGCCAGGAAAATACGAGAAAAGTACCCCGACAAGTAAGCGTTCTCATTGACAACCGCCTTACCGACTTATATGTCATTTCACCCCTTCTAGGTGGTTCGTTTACAATCTGAGCCCAAGCTTCAACTGGTCACAACATGGCTTCTCCGGTAAAAACAAAAAAACCTTCGTTATTTACTTCAAATAGTTTACGCCGTTATTTCAGATATAGATCTCAAAAACTTCGTATGGGAACTGGCTAAAGAAGGGTATATACCTACACCTCTGTGTTATGCTACCCTACTCAAGACATCCATAGCTTTGTCCTTCAGCTTATCTCATTGGCTGGTCTCCACAGCAATGCCGTGGTTACTGGTATAACAATCTACATCCTATAAGAACACGTGTTGACAGCTTTTCTTTTTAGCTGAACTCGCCGCTCGTTATAAGGAGGATGGTATGCTGGCATATGTCGAACTGATACAGCGCAAAGAGAAGGAGATTGGGTGTGATGTGCTTACCCATCAGAAATGGTTCGTCCGTCCTTGTCTGGCGTGCAGCATGTCCTGATCATGGCTATTAGGAGCGGAGCGAACTACATCGATAGAATCTTGTCAACTGTCTCGTCAGGATCTTCATCAACATCTGCTGTTGGACAAGATTCTACGGAGCATAATTTTTAATTATAATCTCTCTGATTGCCATAGGCAGAGCCCAAGTAACGTTCTTGGCCTATGCTTATGGGCCAAGAGCAATGTAGCTCCGACTCGGATATTGTTGTTCGGTTGTTGCCACTGATCAGAATGACCATGTACATTCCTTGCCCCTAAACATATCTGACGAATCGACAGTCACAATGTCACGACCCTGCAGCATTCCTTGGGTAGTTCAAGGTAGTCAGCAACCTGAAACTTCCCAAGCAATCGCCTGAGGCTTGCAGTTTGACACAAAGAATTAGAAGAGCCAGATAAGATCCTATATTATCAGATCAATTCTGTGCTTCTGACATCTCGGCATTTATGTAACGAGATGACGTAGAATCACCGTGATAATAACTATTAACTGCCAGCCTTCTTGCTCCCTGCGCGCACATTCTTTCCTTATCTTCCTCTTATTTCAGTTTTCTCTTTGTCTATCCGTCCCTAATCCTGGGTTATCATGGAGTTAGAGCCACTGGAATCGGGCGATAGACACCCACTTGTGTCTCTAGTCTCTGCGTGTTTCTGGGTAATCTGTACGTTTCCCCATATCTCTCAACGTCGACTGATATAAACGTGTTTTGATCATTAGTATGGGTGCTTTCGTGCACCAGGGCGCTAGTTGCATTTGTGACGATAACTATCCCCCGGTATATCTATGCCATTCTCTCCTACTCTATGACCTTGACAGTGAGTCCACTCCGATCCAAGGAATTTATTGTCACTGACGTTCTGCCCCCCCCGAACATTTAAGCTGAACTTTTGGAACTTTGCTGTTCTATTCGTTCTTTCCGCTATCGCTCTAAATTATTGGATACGTTTCCGATACCTAAACGACTATACACAGTTGAAAGAACCCCCATTGATCAAGCCGGACGTCAACGAACTCCATCCAGACGTTAACACAGGTATAAACTGTGCTCTTGCATCTTTCTGAACGGCCTTACACTGCAATATCTACAGACCCCCCAACAACATTTCATGATTACCTCGATGATTTTCTCCAAGCGGTCCGAGTCTTCGGCTTTGTAAGTGATCCATGTTTTCCTTGCTTTATCAAAATCTGACAGCTACTTCAAGTTAGAAAAGCCGGTAGGTCATGCCCTCAACACCTTCATTACTGCCGTTTATCCATTTATTAGGTCTTCCATGAACTCGCTAGGCATTTGCAGACCAGACGGCTCATTGCGGGGGATAGCATGTCCCTTGACCAAGACAAGAGTTTCTATTGTGTTGTTGATGGGATGGTGCAAGTATTTGCTCAAACGGGCCAAAACTCGGAGTCACAGCAAAATTTATGGGATCACGAAAACATGAATGGCTACCAGTTACTCAACGAGGTTGGAAGTGGTGGGACGTTGTCGAGTTTATTTACCATTCTCAGTCTTTTTACAGAGGATGTCAAGATGAGCTGGCAGGATGACCTCCCTGATATTTCTGATGAGTTCACTGAAAATGATACGGAGGGTGCTACTAGTCCCACCCTTCGGCACCGGGCAAACTCAGATGTGTCACAGCTTGATCTTGAGAATCGGCCCAGAACTCATACACGAAAGGCTTCCGTCTCCTCCACAACATCTACAGTTCATGCAAGTGGGATCTTGTCGCCATCAAGGAATACACTTTCCCCAAGGTCTTTTGAATATGATGCACCACATCCAACTCATCCACCCTCGTTTCCTCAAAGTGGCGTTCGACCTAGTACAGTACATCGTGGGGTTGTAGCTCGGGCTACAGAGGATACAACACTGGCTGTAATTCCTGCAGAGGCATTTCGAAGACTCACGAAGAACTTCCCTAAAGCGACTGGTCACATCGTTCAAGGTCACTATTAGCATACTTATGCCTGTTCCCGGTTTCTGATGCTTTTGTCCCTTTCAGTAATCCTTACTCGTTTCTCTCGAGTCACCTTCAATGCAGCCCATAAATACCTGGGCTTGACAAGTGAGGTACTCCGTACGGAGAAAGCCATCAATGACATTGCTTGTCATCCCCTTCCTGCCTCGTTCTACGAATCAGGAGGCGTACAATATTTACGGCAGCGGTTTGATGGCAGATCTTCTGATACGGAAAGTGACTACTTCAGCTTTACAAATTCACCAGCATCTGGATCCAAGTCTAGAGAATCTTCAGGAGCATCAGAAACAACATTCAAGGCATCAGGGAAGCTATCCACGGTAGATCTAGACATACCAGACGTTCCAAGTCCTCCACTGAAGAGGAATCAGTCCAGCCCTTTCACAAGGAGCTCACGCGACACTGTCCAAGCTGGGGACCTCCTCATTCCATCGACCTCGGCCAACGAGTCCCACCGATCTATTCGTTCGTACAGTATTTTGAACACGCCTCGCGTCACTCGAACTTTTGAAGTGGACGGTGATTCTGGTAGAACCCCTCAGTCGGTCTTAGAAGATTTCGACCTCAGAGAAGAAGTCATGTCCTGCATCGCAAAATCGATTGGTCTCTTGCAACCTCCTTTGAGCGGAAGTGATTCAATTGAAACATCACCTGCAACGCGTCCCACAAACCTCCAACATTCCACAGAAACTTTCAGTTCGCCATTCGGCTCGCTTTCGCTGCTAGATATCAACGACGACAGTTCCAGCCTTACTGCAAGTTCTACCAACTCCTCTGGAGATTATATGAGCGGTCTGGACAACGAGGTTGAGATCCTATTCTTTGCTGCAGGATCAACTTTAGCCAAAGCAGGGGAGCTCAATGCTGGTTAGAAAATGCATAATCTACAGCGTTCGAAATAGTACTTATACACTTCCTAGGTCTTTTCTACGTGATAGAAGGGCTCCTTGATATCCTTCTTCCTAACGAAACGCAATCAACTTCGTTGGCTCGGACGCCTACCACTGCAAGGCCAGAGCAATCCGATAAAGGAAAAGGTAGTAAAAAGCAGCAACAAAAGCTTCTGTTCACCGTTAAACCAGGAGGGATCGCTGGTTATCTCTGTAAGATTCACACCATTTTTAAGTCTACCCACTATGTCACACGGTTTATAGCCTCGCTCTGCAATACTGCCTCGTATGTGGATATCACTGCAAAAACTGACACTTATGTTGGCTTCCTATCGTCACAAGCACTTGAACGATTACTTGAAAAACGGCCAATCGTACTGTTAACCCTCGCTAAACGGCTAATATCAATGCTTTCCCCTCTTGGTGAGTTTTGTGCTTATACGTCTATCTTTAGCTCTAACCTGTCCCTAGTCCTCCATATTGATGCCTCGCTAGATTGGATGCAAGTCAATGCGGGTCAGGTACTATGGAGGCCAAACGACGTCAGCGACAGTTTTTACATTGTCATAAATGGTCGTTTGCGGGCAATTACTGAGTCAGAGTCTGGTACCGCTACTATAGTAGGCGAGTATGGTCAAGGTGACACCGTTGGAGAGTTAGATGTCATTACCAGCTCTCCTCGACGCAATACTGTCCATGCAATTCGTGACACAGAGCTCATACGGATGCCCCAAACTCTTTTCAATGCAATCTCTGCTCGGTGAGAAATAACTGATACATATATCAATGTACACATTTTGACGCCCAACGCAGTAACCCACAAACGACAGCTCAGTAAGATGATCGTTTCTCTTCCCTGCTTTATTGGTGAAAAAATTCTTGAACAGGTTATTGCGGATAATTGCGGCTCGCGTGAGGGATGAAGTCGATTCTTCCACAACAGCGCAAGCTAGGAATTCTGGCCCTGATCTTGGACATAATAATACCAACCTGAAGACCGTAGCGATCTTGCCAGTCTCCAGAAGCGTGCCAATCGACGCCTTTGCCCGCAAGCTTCAAGCAGCACTTGAAGGAATCGGTGCTTCCACTTCCTTCCTCAATCAAGCTTCTGTTTCAAGTCATTTAGGTAGACATGCCTTTACCCGGATGGGGAAGCTCAAAGTTAGTCTGTGGTGATACTGTCATTCTCGAAGTTTGCTCACGTTGATAACAGTCAGCCGGCTGGCTTGCCGACCAAGAACAGAAGTACCGTACGGTTCTTTACGTAGCAGACTCTCCCGTCAACAGCTCTTGGACGCAGACATGTATACGGCAGGCGGATTGTGTCATGATTGTGGGGATGGGCGATGATCCCAGCATAGGAGAGTATGAACGATTACTGCTTTCAATGAAGACCACTGCGCGCAAAGAGCTGGTCCTTTTACATACAGATCGTTCCGTGGTCCCAGGTTCTACACGTGAATGGCTGAAGGTCGGTACAATGCTACGTGTCAACTTTTATTCATGGTCCTACTTTTATATAGAATCGGCCTTGGGTCCAAAGGCATATACATATCGAGCTCTCCGTATGTCTACCATTGCAGCTCAAGGCATGTCATTTACTATCCTTATTGCATCTTCAGGGTCTTGTCCTACCGGCTCCCAAGTTGCCGATTATTCCCAAGGACCCGGATGCTGTTATAGCACTCAAGAATCTCAAGGATAAAGTACAAAGTGGTATACAAAAATACCGCCGTACTACATCTGATCTTCGACCTCAACGGTCACAACATATGAACGATTTCTCCAGACTTGCAAGAAGAATATGTGGGCAATCCATCGGCCTCGTTCTTGGCGGAGGTGGAGCTCGAGGGATAGCGCATCTGGTAGTGTTTACGTGGTTTGCCGTTGAAAACATGATTGACCGTTTTACAGGGTTTAATTCGTGCATTAGAAGAGTACGAGATTCCTATAGATCACATAGCTGGTATGTTGTGCTCAGCCATAGAGCATCGTGATTGAAATGCGTATCCAACAGGAACCAGTATCGGTGCTTTAATCGGCGGTTTATATGCAAAGGAGGGCGACCTTATCTCCGCAGCAGGTCGTGCAAAACAATTTAGTGGCAGAATGGGCAATATATGGCGCATGCTTTCAGACGTTACTTATCCTATTGTTGCATATACCACGGTATTCACTCTCCTTTAAAAATTAAAATGGTGTTGACTTATACTTGGTTCTAGGGTCACGAATTCAACAGGTCGATATTTAAGGTACATATAAAGGGTTTTTGATATAGATTTTAACTTGTCTTAACCTGGATGATAGGCCTTTTATGATCTCCACATAGAAGATATGTGGTTGCCCTACTTCTGCAATACAACAAACATCATTACATCTCGCATGGAGATTCATGAAACCGGATATGCTTGGCGATTTATTCGTGAGTTGGGTTGCACCGACTAGTCTCGGATATCTGTCTGATTCTAAACAGGTGCGTCTATGACGCTGGTTGGTCTGTTACCTCCACTCTGCGATAATGGCAACCTTTTGGTTGATGGTGGCTACAGTGAGCAATGTCAGCTACAATAGAAGCAAGTTCTAAGCCTATATCTAGTTGATAACCTTCCTGTGGCGGCGATGTTTTCTGTCGGTGCAAGTGAAGTATTTGCATGCGATGTGGGCTCTGTACGTTATCTATCCCACGGAGCGCGACCCTATGTTCATTCATCTTGCCTACAGCTGGACGACAACTCCCCCCGTAATTTTGGAGACTCGGTCTCAGGATGGTGGCTTCTATTAAATCGGTGGAATCCATTTTCGAATGCGAGAGATGTCCCAGCCATCACTGAGATTCAGAGTCGCTTGGCGTAGTTCGTATTTATTCCCTCGGCCATTTCTTTTGCTTTACTGATCTCATCCTAGTGTGTCGAGCGTCAAAACACTTGAAGATGCTAAAGTTGCGAAGGGATGTTTTTACATCCAAATGCCGGTGCATGAGGTATTTCCGTCCCATCTATTCCCCAGTTCACCCTTCCCTATTCCTTGACAGTACGGAACCCTCCAATTTAATAAGTTCGAGGAAATTCACCACAAAGGCTACCTCGCTGCTATGGAAATCTTAAAGAAACTGGAGGAGGAAGATAGGCTTCCCTCTATGTTTATAGATGGAAAGGGTGCCACGAATAATGGTCGGAAGAAAGGACGGAGTGCACGTAGAAATTCTGTGTAACTCTTTTTTTCCAATTCTTGATCACTCACTCTCTCTCAGTCTATCATTGACCCTGTATAGCTGTAGAATGCCATTGGATTAGCTATCTCAATCTCGGATGCATTTAGTTATCTTATAAACATGTATCATAATGTACTGCTTTCAACAAGTAGAAGTCTGTTCACCAGCATCGGCCCGGTCGGAATGGGTGACTTGTTTTGACGGTGGTGTCATCGAATTTATGAACGATGTCCATGTCCTCCGAATCCAATCATACCACATCCCAGACCGCCGAGCCTCTCATTGATGTGAATCTATTAAAAGAGATTGCGAGAAAGGCATTGGTTGATGCCTTGAACTCGGTTGGTCTCAAGTTTTGTGATCTTATGTGCCTGAACGATTTGTAGGTGAATGGAGCAAAGACACTTGTCCTGGACGCTTCGCTCGCTGGGCCACTTGGCCTTGTGACGGAGGTGTCTCTATTGAAGGTAGAATTCCGTTTGGATCTGCTACTCGGACTTATGTATCTTTGACTGTCTAGCAACATGGTGTGGACAAGATGTTTTGGTTGGAACCTGGTACACTCTCATCCACGACAACCAATATTGTATACCTATGTCGGCCTCAGATAAAGTACGTCAAAGTTATTGCTGGTATGTTAACCCGAGCTTCTGCATCCGTCTATGCTGACTATATGCAGACCACATCAAACAACACACCAAAGAGTCGCGAAAGCACACGTACACTCTTCTCCTCGTTCCCCGAAAATCAACCCTCGTAACACAGATACTAGAGGAGGAAGGGGTGCTAGGAGACATCACTATCTCATCG
The DNA here is from genome assembly GCA_018221655.1 of Myochromella boudieri. Taxonomy (NCBI): domain Eukaryota; kingdom Fungi; phylum Basidiomycota; class Agaricomycetes; order Agaricales; family Lyophyllaceae; genus Myochromella; species Myochromella boudieri. The sequence goes on along the minus strand of JABCKU010000040.1, from coordinate 70,337 downwards.
TACAACCTTCAGTTCATACCATTGGCGGACGATGTCATATCCCTTGAGTACGAAAGTGCATTTAAAGATCTTTGGGTGGTGAGTTTGTCTATGGCCTAATCATCGCCGTCCTAAAGATCATGCAGGATGGCGACGAAACTGTCATCTTTGACTCTGCACAAGCTTTGACCACGTTACAAAAGTTGTTTGGATTGTTTCCTCGTATAGTCGGAAAGGGGGATGCTGCCGCTGTACGTACGGTATTCATCCTTGATATTTCGATAGACTGACGGGGTTACCAGCGTCTAACAACTCTTCTGACCCGTGAAGCACCCACGTCCTCAATATCCTCTTCACCAGACAGTCTGCTGACGCCGTCCGAGAAGATTGATTCCTTGATTGTATTAGATCGGCGTGTCGACATGATAACACCCTTTCTAACTCAGCTCACGTACGAAGGTCTTATCGACGAGCTGATCGGGATAAAGAATTGTACGTCGGACCATGCGAGTGGGCGACATGATCTAACAGTGAACACAGCGCACGTAGAGCTGCCTGCATCTCTACTATCGCCGCCAGCACCTCTGGTTTCTGACAGTGCAGGTCCTTCGACATCACCTCCATCTTCCAACCCACCAGTACCATCTTTGAAGAAAGATGCCAGGAAGAAGCATCATTTGACTACGACAACGGATCCTCTGTTTGAGGAACTCAGAGATCTTAATTTTTCTTTGGTTGGTCGAAGACTTAATAAAGTTGCGCATAGACTAGATGAGGATTATAAGGTAGTAAGGTTGTTTCTCAATAATTATTTTTCTGAAGGTGGCCTTCTCCAGACCAATTTGCAGTCAAAGACAGTTGCCCAGCTGCGTGATTTTGTTGGTAAACTCGGTGGGTTGCAAACGGAACATCAATCTCTTCGACTGCGTAGGTGGTATCCAATCATGATGACAATTGAGCGCAACTCACATTTGAAGTTAGACACTGGCCTTTCAGAATTGCTTGTTCCTTTGACACGAACACAGCAATTCAACAAATCTCTCGAAATTCAGCAGAGTATAAACTGACCCTTCCATAATAATACATGTCCTCATAATTTTCCACGCAGATCTCCTAGCTTCCTACGAAGTGTCTTCCCAGGTCACAGGCATAGAAGACATGATCGCAGAAGGTGTGGACAAGGAGACTGTTATCAGACTTCTATGTCTCGCAAGCATTACATCTGGAGGTATCAAAGCAAAATCTCTGGACAACATCAAGCGGGAGATGTTACAAGTATGTTCATGATTCACCTTCAACAGTAATGTAACTGTAAATTTCCCCTAGGTGTATGGATACAACTACCTTCCGCTATTACTTTCCCTTGCTTCACCACCCCTTGGTATGCTGCTACCAAACCCTCTTCCTCCAACAGCCCCTCCCAGTCTGGTTACCTCCAAATACCCATTCACAACGCTTCGAAGATCGCTACGCTTGCTCATTGACGATACCCCGGAAGGAATAGACGAAGTAGAGAACGATATCAGCTTCACATACTCTGGGTATGCGCCAATCAGCGTTCGCCTAGTGCAGTGCGTTGCCCAGAAAGGAGGCGTGATAAGTAATCCTGCAGATAAATCTGCAAATGGCGCCGATGGAAAGCGCGCAGCTCCACGGGGTGAAGTACATGCACACCCGATTTTGGGCTGGAAGGGATTTGAGGATGTAGTCGCCAGTATACCAGGTGAAACTGTAGACATCCTGCAGAATGGCACCCCAAGGCGCCAACCGGCTGTGATTTCACTCCGTAAGTGTACCCAGTTATTCAACGATCAGTATTTTAATTCTCGGCAGTTCAAGCGAATGAAAAAACGACAACGACTGTTGTGTTCTTTGTTGGAGGGTGCACTTACACAGAAATTGCCGCATTGAGATGGGTTGGTCAACAAAACAGAGGTTAGTTCCTATTCGGGAAAGAGCGGCGATTATTGCTGATTTGGACTGTACAGGAAGGAAATTCTTAATCGCGACTACAGGTATCATCAGTGGTGCCAGCATCATTGACAGTATTGCAGGTGTCGGTGTTGGTACGTCTGTCGCAGGCTCCAAAGCTGCTGTAATATGACCATGATATGACCGGTGAATGTGTGAACATGATGTATTCGATCAATGGCGAAACGCATGAAGAAGGTTACCTACTTCCCACCTCATTGTGTGAGCACATGGTGGAGGCCTCAAGCCGTGTCAGCGTTCCGGACTCAAACTGGGAACAATGGGTGGAAACGCGACGCGTTTGTTTTATTTGGCTTTGGTTTTGTGCGAGGCGGGGACCCCGGTCACCCACGGAGAACGCCACTAACGGGTACTCGGCAGGGCCATAGCCCTCAAAAGGAAGGTTGAATGCCTGATATGTGGCATCGTGTTTTTCAGTTTTTGGTTTGACCTGATGTCACCACCAAGAGCTCGAGATTTCACATCAATTTCCACATTTCCACGAAACAGATTGCTCAACCCTGGGAGTGTCGTTGCCGTTGACAGAGTTCTTTCTGAGCTCCTTTGTTGTGTTCCATGCGGTGGACACTTGGAAATATGTATGGCCAAAGTAGCCTAGCCCAACCGTCAAACTAATCTACCTTGTCATGACTTTCTTAATCACAATTCCTAAGAGTCAACGGGGTGTTCGGGGTCAGATGTTTATTTCGATCGAAGTTCAATGCATCTATAAGTTCCGCTTGAACCGAAATGAGCCATTCAACCTTTTTCGCCCAACCACCCACTAGCTTCATCTCTTTTTCTGACCTTTACTCGGACTAAATTGTCGTGAGCACCATTCTTTATATTCTTTGATATCTGACCTTGGAAGTTCAATCTCATGTAATACCCCTTTTTGATGTTGCCAGCAACGCTTTTTCGGCGCGTCGTATATCGTCTTTTTCGCGTAGCTCCCTCTCCTGCATTCTTGACCAATGGCGCCACGGACTGGGACTAAGGTCGTCACGGAGAAGCCAGCAAAGAAGAGTATGCACTTCCGTCCACCACGCCACCAGGCAATGGCCCTCAACATTCACTTTTGATTTTCCAGCGAGGTCTGGAGGATCTGGTGGTAGGAAGAAGCTTACAGCTTTCAACAAATTCATGGTCAGTGTACCTGTCCCATTTAGATGTTATTTTGTTGATATACGTCTCGTTGTAGCAATCAGAGATGCAACGTCTCAAGGAAGACGAGCCGGACATTTCCCACCAGGAGAGGTACCCATGCGGTGCCTATGGGTTCCAATTGTCAATTGATGAGTTACACAGGTTCAAATTGGCCACCTCGAACTGGAAAACAGCAAAAGAAAATCCCAACAAAACCGCTTAAAGCTTCGACCCCGATTCTCTTGTCTTCACTGTCTTGGTCTCTGCAAGCGGTGCTTCGCTCCTCCTTCTCCCCCGTTCAACGTCACATATACCACTACGACCGATATATCACCTGTGTTTCACCTTACCACCAACATGCTATGTGAATTATATGTTAATATCTTGTCATATTCAAGTTTCCCTGTCTTGCGCAACGTGACTTTTATGTGGTGACTTTATATGCGACTATACTCCTGTGGTGGATTTCTTCGAGGTTCATTTTGAAGCAAACTTGAGAACATTGTTACAATTATGTCGACCTTAGGTTTACTATTGGTGCAACCCACCACGAGCCTACCAGCAGATCAAATTACTCCCACAGACCTGTCACATCTGTCGAAGAATGGGCGCTGGCAAGAATTGTCCGCAAGGAGTGGTGATTTCATCGTTTTGAACTTTGCAAAGACGGCAGTTTACCCCATAACAACTTTGCTCCGCTGAGAGTCAGTGCTTCATGAGACAGTGTTATTGAGAGAGAAGATATCAGCGGCTTATAAATGAAGCTTAATGAAGGCCAAACGATGTGCACTCAGACCGACATTAAAGAGGCTGAGTAAAACTACTGAATCGATTTGAGGTACTGCTAGACTATGGCTTCATTCTTACGACTGTCGTCCACAGCACGTATATACCGATTTTTTTTTGAAACTGTTGGGAAACCCTAAGAGCCTAAGCTTGTGTAACGGAACGGAGGTGGTAAGACCTCGTGACGATGTCGCACATTTCGGGCCCAACGGCTCTTGGCGGAAGTGATCCTCCTTCAAGATCGTTCAGACTTTGTCCTTTATCTTTATATCTTTCCCTACTCTTCCCCCTTCTCTTTGCTTTCCTTACTTCCCTGTATCATTGGCCCTCAATCTTGTAAACTATCTAACTCGTTGACATACTAAACTCCACTGGGGCTCTGACCATGAGCCATCCGCACGGCATCGATAACGAGGAACAGCTGTTCCATTTCGACTGCTATGAGGAGCCAGAGTTAGTTGGATTCACCCCTGCGATCACAGGAAATGCTCGTCCAGGCCCACACGTTATCCAGCCTAAACACCAGATGTCTGCTCATGATGACTCCTCTACATCTGGGGAGACATGTGTTACGGGCGATGCTGAAATTAGCGGGAAGGGTAAAGCAGCAACGAGACCGGTGCCAATCCGCACGCCCGTTGCGGATTTACACGATCTCTTTGATATGTCGCATTCTCCATCCACTGCATCTTCACCCAGTCACGATTCTCACTGTTCTTCTATACTAACATCTCTGACCGCTTCATCTTTTGATCAGTATTCGCTCTACAATGCTGAACGGCAGCACCGTGTCTCTCCCATCATATATGATACAGGGGAGCCGAATGTTGACTTATTCGTGGTGTCACCGTGGAAGGGGAAAGGGAAAGAACTACCTCCAGTTCTACCCCCGTTAACTTTCTCTTCAGCAGAATTCAGTTACGCATCATCTTTATCCTCTACTTTACGGTCTTTGTCCCCAGGCCCTTCATCCTATGGTTCCAATTCTGGTCTACCTCTGCCCTCCGTGACCACTAATTCCATGCTTCACCAACAAACTTCAGCTACCATAGAACCAGCCCCTCCAGTTGTGTGCGAGATCTTTCCACCATCTGATCGTATCCCATCTCGCCCTCGTTCACTCTCAAGTCTCTCAGTACGCTCCGACAAGTCCCTTGCAGCGCGTTCGATGTCTCGGATCAAGTCCAAGATGACGTTGCCTCGTACTTCCAACCTTGCTCGTAAACTCTTATTCAGGAAAGCCATGGAACCAGAGGTCTCTTCCCCAGATTTGATTAATGCTCAAATAACAATAGACGGTGGGAGTGTCTCAGGCATCAACTACCCTGGACGTTGGCGTACTGGACTGAAGGTTGACGAATTAGATGTCACTATTTCACGGTTATCAGATATTCGTTCGCAAGAATTTAACTTGCACACGCCAAGCGCTCTGTACCCTAATACGGCACGCCTGAAGCACAAAGGACGTTCCAACTCTTCCCCATTTCCACTGTCAGCACTTGAATATATCTCCGTACCGCCGACCGACATCTTCCTTCCGTTCCCCCTTGTTGTGAGGAATTACTTTGATGAGGTTCTTCCTCACGAACTTCAGTTGCACGTTTTCAAGTCTTTGGTAAGTGCACATGAGGCCGATCACCTTCGTGCCATCCGCGAAGGTCGTTGGAGCTTTGGGAAAGCATCGTCTTCCAAGAGCAGGTGGGTAGGTCGTAACAAAGGTCTACGAGAACTAGTCAAGCTGAGCCGGGTAAGATTATTAGCTTTCTCTTGTAGCATACCTAATTATTTTTTTTCAGGTTTCAAAATCCTGGCAAACCCTTGCCTTTGACGGCCAACTTTGGACGAACCTTGATCTTCATGCTTTTCCTGGCATCACTGAATCCCTCATCTTACGTTTGACGACGATTGGTGGCCATTGCATCAGGGCTCTAAACATCTCAGGCATTGCTCATATTTCTGCCGCAGCTCTCTTAGACATGGCAGATCACTTTTGCGTGAATTCCAGCCTTGATACAAATTCACTATGCTATACCCAGCTCACTACGATTAACGTCCAAGGCTGTTCGTCTTTAACAACTCGGTCGCTCCATCACCTTCTCATACGTTGTCGTTCCTTAGAGAAGCTCTGCGTCAAGGGTCTGCCAGCGGTCGCCAACACCACATTCAACATAATATCCACTTACTGCACAGGGCTTGTTTCTTTGAATGTCAGCAGGTGCTCGAACATAACTGCGGAAGGGATTAAGAGTTTCGCAACTGCCGCCTTGGAGCGAGGAGACCATCTTCTACTCAAGGAGCTTCGAATGTGTGGTCTCGAATATATAGATGACGATACTATGTCGGTTCTTGGACAAGCCACGCCGTTCCTCGAAGTCCTAGATATCAGTTATGCCCGCCAACTGCACAATTCCGCCATGGATGCATTTGTAGCTTGTGATGACGATGAAGGCGGGGCGGTCGAGACCCTCCTTGTTTCACCAAGAGAGGTCGGCCGAGAATCGTCTGACGATAAAATCAGACGCCGTGTAACACGTTTACGACACCTGTCGATGTCTCACTGCCTTCTACTCACGGACGATGTTTGTTCCAATCTCGCTCTCTCTGTACCACATCTGGAGTTCCTCGAGATGGCCGGCATTGGCCCCAATATCGAGGATGATGGCCTAGTTCGGCTCCTTAACACTACCCCACATATCCGCCGCCTCGATCTTGAAGACGCTTCACATGTTAGTGACGCAGTACTTGCTGCCGTTACACCCAGTGCCAATTCCCAACAAGTTGCCGACGCACATCTCGAGCCTGGCTATGCATTGGAATATCTCAATGTTTCCTTCGCCGCTGATATTACAGACGATGCCTTCCTCGCCCTCATCCGCGGTTGCAAGCGCTTGAAATACCTCGAAGCCGACAATACCCGGATAGGTAGCGCGGTGGTGAAGGAATTCGTCCGTGAGTGCAGGAAGCGCAAAGCGTCTAACACGAAAGCAGTTGTGGTTGATTGCCGCGGCATCACAGATGGCACGGTGAAAGACCTATCGAGTCTGACACGGCCCAGGATGGGCTGGCGTGCTCACGAGGCTAAGAAGCTGGCGTATCTTGATAACAGGGATGGGAATGTGGAGGAGTTGAGGCTTGGGCAGGATGAGTGTGACGAGAAGAGGGTGGTACTGAAGTCATTTTATTCTTGGCAGACAGTAGATGCGGTCAAGGCTGCACGAGAGAAGAGGCGGAAGGCGTTTAGAAAGGTATCGAATGGGAATGGCTCTGAGGGTGACGACACTGGGCGTGCTCTGCGCTGGTGGGCCCCAGGAGGACGAAGAACACCGCAATCAGGGTGGAACACACCCGCGAACAATGCCATCGACGTAAACAACGACGGCTGTAGATTAATGTAACACCAGTAAAGTTTGTTGTAAGTTTTTTTTTCTGTGTACAATTTGTCTGATCTTTCCCCCCTTGTACTTTTCCGGCCTTCCTCACCCTTCCTCACATTGTAACGACATAACGAACTTGTATGACCACACCACTCACCTCATTGACACAACACAGACTACTTATATTCATTGTACAATTATCAATCACTGTATATAACTATCTAACCTGGAGCTTTAACTTGTACACGTTGGTATATAAGTTAAGATCATGTTAAGGAGTTTTTATTCTTTTTCTTTGCCTTTTTCGCCTTTTTCGGTTTTAAGATACCTTCATTGAAGCCTGATGTAGGGGTATCGGCAGCTGGTACATCGTCCAGGGCTCGTCCTTTACCAGGCCTATCTGGTGTACCGGGGTTTAGTGTGTCGATGATTGCTGGCGTAGGGGATGAAACGTCATCCCCGTAACCTGGTTAATATCGTAAACCTAAGTCTGTACCTATACGAGACGATGAAGACGACGAGATACCCACCCGCAAATGGATCTATGACAGGCCGGCTCCGCTTTTTTGTACCTCTGGTATGGCCATCTTCTACAGAAGGCCCAATTTCTTTGGCCTTTCCTTTCCCTTTCTTGCTTATCTTTGTCACGTCAGCATCAACATCCATACTGTCATCTTCAGCACCACCAAAGACTTCCAACTCGTCCTCTTCACTGTCCCGTGCATCCTGCTCTCTCAGCTTCTTTTCATATAGCTGACGCTCTAGCATCTTGCTTGTAATCTTGGTTTGTACTCGGGCTAAAGGTGTCGATGACGAGGCGGGGATCTCCTCTACTGGGGTCTTTCCATATGTTACTTGATTAATAGCTTGTTTTATGAATCGCTGAGCTGCGCCTTTATCTATTTCTGCACGTCCTAACGGCCCAGGGTTACGTGCATTGGTTTCAGGGGTAAGCGGGCAGGGAGACGAGGACGTACTTGTCGGGGGGTTCTCGGCAAGGGAGATTTTATTGAAGTACTCCTTGACACGGTCCTAATACGAGTACCAGATGAGCTGCGTTGGAGGGACGCCAGATGATGGCGTCACATACCAGTTCAGGTACTACGGGGTGTGTTTTTGGGTCAATACCCCTCGTTTTTAAATAAACTGGACATCGGATTAGGTTGTACGTGAAGTAACGCGAGGTTCCATACTGAATATGAGGTCGTATACGAGGTAGGGGAGAACGGTTTGCAACTTGGCCTGCTGGATGGGTTCGAGAGCGAGGACAGACTCTGGGAGAGTCTGAGCAAAGAGAGGCTCCAATGTGGCCTCCAGATCATCGAATGAGGTATCCAGGGCAGCCAATTTAGCCTTTGCTTTTTCAGTCTGGCTGGTCATGGTGGATGTCTGTGCGCGTCGCGTCCAAAAAAATCATTACCAGAAGCAAAATCAGCTCGCCCTGGAATCAACACAGGTAAACACACTCTTTACCATGGTCAGTCATTTCTGGAGATCCGTAGACATGTTTCTGGGCTTACTATGGGTGTATTTGATAGTCTTCGGAGCTGAGATACACAGCAAATACGCAGCTGGAGCATCGTATGTTTTCTTATGTCATTATGTGCTGTGAAAACTCAATATTGACTGTGTTTACAGTTCATGCTCGTTACACTGGCACAGGTTTGTGCTTGTGTCCTCCCACGTACCTCCATACTCACATAGTTATAGGTCATGCGGACTTGACTAAACAGTATGTTGAAGAAATGTACCTCATGTCCATAGACAGCTAATGTCCGCCCAGTGACTGGCTTACACACCAGCATCGGGATACGCTGGCTTCCATTGTGGGTCACCCAACACTCACGTCCTTCCTTGCAATTGCGGACGGTGAGGCAATAGGACGCGTGAGGTTTGAAATGACCGAGGTTCGTACCGCTCTTCACAGGCACACGTGGAGTCTCTCAACAGGGGTTTTAGCGGATGTTGCAGCCCTGTGGCCCTCCCCCGCGCAAAGATGAGGACTGAAGATGGGTAGATTATAGGGCATATATAAGTAGACGAATAGAAAAGTCTGACAGACGTCAACGTCTTTCGTGACAGAGCCGGGACGGACTGAGGTTTTGTAATGATTGAGTGATGGGAGATTTTATTCTGATCACACCACTGCGCACCCATGGCCACCCGCTGGCCAAATGGACATACGATAACCGGAGTTCGCTGTACTGACTGGAGCGGCCTGTGAGCGTTAATAGTCTCCACATGAGCTGTCGGGCCATCTTTGCTGTCCTTTTACTCGCCAGCCTCGACAAATCGGCCATTGTTCGCCACAAAGACGCTCCTGGTCCACAAAGAGGCTTGCTGTCTGGCCCACCGCTTCGCCTTCGCTTTATATAATCAGTTTCGATGCCAATGGCCGCAACAGCTCGTCCGGTTTCACTGATTCAACCGTCAGTCTCACCGCGACCGTCCTCCTCCCTTTTCTCTTCCAATACCGACCCCTTGCGACGATCTGTCTCTCCGCCTGGTCCTGGTCACTACACCCTCCGAAGATTCTCTTATATCTCTGAACTTCCGTCAGAGCAAGACTTTGTCCTCTCCCGTCCACGTTCCATTTTACGGTCAGGATCTTTCAGCATGGGTTTTGGCTTTAAGGAAAGGGGGAAGGAGAAGGAGAAGGAGCTTACAGCAAAGACCGACTCTACTACCTCATCTACTCCACCCACCCACCCGACCCCGTCACTAAGATCCGCCTTCATACCCACCATTCAGGTCAACGATCGGCCGAGCTCCTCGCATGGCCTGTTTTCACGTCACAAACCTAAAGGTTTGAAGAAGAAGAGGTCGTTGGCCTCTCTTCTTGAGACGTCAGCCTCCGAAGCATCTGTGTCCGGAACCAGTTTAGCCCCACCGCAGGTCACAAGGGCACATTCCTCCGACGCAGCCACAGCTCTCACAGTTCTTCCATCACTGTCAACCTCTAAAGGAAAGACAACAAAACCCTTGTCTGAGCAGGATCTTCGGAGGGAGGAGTATAGGCAGCTTCAGGGCCCTAAACCCAAGGCCACTCGTGGCAAGAAGACCATCTGGGCAAAGCGGCACAACATGAAGGTTCACACCCAGAGCCAAGCCGTATATATGCAGGCATACGATCCCATCATCTTAGAAAAGTATGGCACTAGCAGCTCTCTTATTGCCATTCTTACATTTTTTGTTCAGTGACCGACATATGGACATATTACTACGTCGATTGAACGCCGCAGAGAATCCATCGTTTCACGACTATAGTCGAAAAGCACCTTTCCACGTGCTGGACCTTGGGTGTGGGCCCGGCCATTGGCTTCTAGAAGCCGCCCACTACTGGACCCAATGCGCCATGACCGGATTTGACATGGTAGACATTTTGATTCCTGAGGCTCGAGAACGTAACAATATACACTTCGTTCAAGGGAACTTGTATGCGCTTCATACATTCTATTCTCTCAAGTTGCTGACTCCCTTACTAGCCTCCGCCCCTGGCCTATTCCGAGCAAGTCATTTGACCTTGTGCGAATAGCAAATCTCTCCCTTTGTATTCCGTATGACAAGTGGGAGATGGTACTAGGCGAGGCTCACCGTGTGCTTACCATTGATGGCAGAGTCGAGATGATTGACGATCAGATTTTCTTTCCTTACTCCCCACCCCCAGTAACACGACCAGCATCGATATATCTACCCTCTGACCCTGCAGCTGCTCCCGTTGAAAAGGTTATTTCTACCGTCGACCCCATTCCTGCCCTGTCCAAAGGGGTGTCCTTTTTTGATATGGACGACGTGGGCGAGGAGGAAGACGACGTGGACTCTGTGAATACAGACTCAACCTTGGTCAGTAGTGATGGGGATATTTCTCCAACATCGCCGCTTGAGAAACAGACACAATCCTCGCCCTCCGACCCCGATGCTCACAGTTTACTCCGCCCCCTGCCGACCATGCCTGCACCCGGTGCTCACAGCTTACTCTGCCCCCTGCCGGTCATACCTGCATCACTAACTCCCGAAGTTCCCAGTACTCCGACTTCTGCGACAACGATAAAGCCATGTGATGTTGCCCCACCCACTGAGTGGAGTCTGAATGTTGGTGCATGCAGGGATTTGGAGACCGTATTTCAGCAGATGCTCCACAACAGATATGGGATCCACTCTCATCCTTCCCAATTTATCATTAACGTCATGCAGCACGTTTTTGGGAACGGTGAAAAGTTGAAGAGCTTCCACCTGAAGCTCGCCCCAAAGGATGCGGAGAAAGACTTTACGTTGTATGAGAGTGGCAGTGCGACAGGAAGCTCAGAAGGCAGTGAGAAAGAAGAGAAATCCGTCTCGGAGCCGAAGAAGGTTGGCCAAAGGATCAACGAGATGCGAAAGCCATGGTTTAGAAGTTCGACACCGACAACGGAGTCGCCTACGCCCATTCCTGATAATGTGAACCCGAAAGCGGCTGGGCGTCTCGGCATACGGGAGGATATTCCAAAGGTTGTTTCTCGGGTCCCAGAGAACGTCAGTGCCAAAGCAGCTCATCGACTCGGGATCCCAATGGCAAACGAACGAAAGAGTGACGAATCTTTCCGTTCCTCGTCTTCGAATTCGACAACGCCAGATAATTCAAGTCCGCTTTCGTCTTCTTCCCCTACCAGCAAGAGGGACAGCCTGGGAAGTGTATCGGGCTCTTCTACGGAGAGCAGGATCAGCGCAAAGGCGGCGCACCGCCTTGGCATTTCTTACTCGGCACTGACTGAAGCAGCAGCCTCTGCAAAGGCGTCAACGCGTCGCCCACAGTCTTCGCAGTCGACACTAATCGTGAACCATCTACCTGTCCAATCACCAGGGCTCATTGTCTGGCCATCCAAATTCATTCCCTTGCCACCCGTCGAACTAGAGATGCATGCCTGTAAAAACGTTCACACCCTTATTGGGTGTAAACCCGCTCTTGTAGAGTATATTGGAGTCTTCCATGATCAGTATGGTAATAGGATTGAGGGGGACGAGGAGTTTGACCATGCTATGTGGGACTATGAATGGTGATTATTATTTTCTTGGTCTTCTACCCTTACGATAACTGATGACGATTATTAGCTTCCGCCGACGACGCTTCAACTGGCCATCTGAAACGACTACATGGGATGTCGACCATGACAATGATCCTGCCCTAGAATCCACCACCCCCACCTCCTCCCCTGAAAGCTTTGTGCTCCCACCAACGCATTCGTACAAGCACGACGATCTGACGCATGTACGCACCATCCGTGTGTACGAGGCCATTAAGACTGGCGAATACTCCCTCTCCACCCTGCACCACCCCCGATCCCCACCGCCAAGTCCCCCGCAATAGCTTTCTTATCACGACTCACGATCCAGCGCCACGTTTGTATTCATTAACCAACGCAACTATTTGTTAATTTGGCATGTCATAAACACAGGAACATTTCTACCAGCATAGTCACTGCATTTTGTACCTTTACCATCATAGTCGTCTAGTTTGTTACAGTAAATACGCTATCATGCCTTGATAATTGCATATATAGGTTAAACAACTGTGGTTTATGCAAGCCTGCAGCTGATGTGATAATGCTCCGCGTCGCCACTTCAGCAGTGCACGCGACCCGCACGTGTCTTCTAAAGCATTCAGCCACTTCTAGGTATTCGCTACCATTACTTGTCCAACCTTTCTTGGTCAACAGAACTTTCCTTTTTCTCTAGTGCTAAGTTGGAACCAATTGGAACCTTGTTGTACTTATCGCAGATTCACACCCGCTGGCACGAAACCACGATCGCTAGAGACACTCTCTTTCACACTGGCATAATATTCCCCTTGCCCGGCTGCCCTTTAGCTTGCTTTTAGATTTTCCAAATAACTGGCTTACCATTTGCACTACCTACAAGTATCAGCTATGGCCCAAGTTTTTGTACAAACGTTTACACACTTGAAGGACCGCCCGAGAGCAGATCATGCCCTTCCGATGCTCCAACGGATCGCCTCTCTTGTCAAGCCAATAATGCGGAAACACGATTGGATCCTCCCTGTACTGGCCGAATTCTGTCCAGATAATCCAAGCTTGCTTGGTGAGTCAAACGTTGCAACAATTCTCGTCTATTAATTTTGTCTTGGACGCATAAAACTCAGGCTTAAGTGCACAATCTCTCAGTAATACATCATACAATGAACTGATTATTGTTAAAGATGTGAACAAGGGACAGAAGATTTGTCTACGACTGCGCCCAGGTCACGCCCCTGATACATTCTATGACGAGGAAGATATTGTGCAGACCATGCTTCACGAGGTTAGCCTCCGGTTAGCATGATCTAACATGTCAAATAACTATCCTTTTCAATTCCAGCTTGCGCACAATGTCCATGGTCCCCACGATGAGAAATTCTACAAGTTCCTTTCCGGGCTTCAAGATGAATATGACGCACTTCAGCGGAACGGATATGCTGGAGAAGGGTTCTTCTCGAAAGGGCAGCGCCTGGGCGCCAACGTATCTCATAATCTAACCCCGCATCAGGCTCGATTGAAAGCCGTCGAAGCTGCCGAGAAGCGAAAGCAGACTTCACGAGTTCTCGGCCGCGGCGGTCGACTGGGCGGCCGACTCCTTACAAAAGGATTGAGCCTCAGAGAACTCGCTGCTCAGGTATGTCAAATATTTGCTGTGTGAAGTCAAATTAAGATTTTTTGGTCCACTGTCTTTCCAGGCCGCCGAACGCAGAGTAAATGACGAGAAGGCATGCGCATCTGGTGCATTGGCCAACCAAGAGGCCGCGAAAGCTGCTAAGGAGAGCATCGAAGATCATGTTATTGATCTCACTGTAGATGACTCCGATCCAGAGGAAGTGATTGTCCTCAATAGGCCACCCGCCTCGGCTGGCCCGTCGAAAGTTGTGGATAATAGTAAACGGACGCATTGTGCAACATCTACAAAATTGAATGCAAGATCACCGACCTCATCATCAATAAGCAGTAACCTTGTACCAAAACTAGAAACTTTCTCCAAATTGTCGTCATCTGAGTGGGCATGCCCGGCATGTACGCTGCTCAATGACGCGATGACTTTACAGTGCGACGCATGCATGGCAGTGCGGCCTCCAAATCTCAGCTCAGGGTGGTCCTGCTTATCCTGCGGAACAGTAGACGTGCCGCATGAGCGTTGGATGTGCCCATCTTGTGGGAAGATCAAGACACGTAGTTGATGTTCTTGGAAGTGGGTTCATGAGCTATACAAACTTAATTAACTAAGTACTTGCAGCCACTGGGTTGTATACCTCTAAATATATGTGCATATCATAATGTAATACGCAAGATTTTGACTCTCTTGACGTCGTTGTCAATATCTTGTATGAATGGGGACCCTCGACTATGGAGTAGAAGTTCCTGCACTTGAAGGGCTGCCCCTATAGTTTTTGTTAGCTACGAAAAACAAATCAACATGATTTGTACCCTCAACAGCGTGGATAAACTGGTTAAAGGTCTCTTCATTCCTAATCGTCACTGCAACCAAGGCAGTTTTCGAAGATACAGTACGAGTAGGCTGTAAAGCGATATGCAGAACCATAACCAGAGGCAGTATCAACGAAGGATCAAAAATCTGACGAAAAGTGCTTCAGGGAGCAGAACTCTCAAGAGAAAAAAAATTAATATACAATATCAGCGCCTAAGATAAGGTCTGCGTCAATTTCTTTTTGAAGCAGTGTTATCAAGGAATTCAGTCGCTCGGGGTCTTGGGAATGGGACCAGTCTAAGAACTGATAATGGATCTCAGCATTGGTAGAGATACCATCTGTGATGGTTTGGTCAATTTATGAATGTCGTTTCAGGGGATTCCTCACTGCATGGCATTTGCAGGTTGTCCCGACACCTTGCCAGGACGGTCTCATTGATATCTGTCAGCCAGAGACACTTTTGAGGCGAAAGAAATTGCTGTAGCCTTGCTAAAATGATTCCTAAGAATCCAGCACCGCACCCTAATTCAAGGATTCGCTTGTCCTTTACCATTTCTTGTGCCAAGTCAGAGAGAAGTTGAATTCCGGGAGAAAAACTTACCAAAATTTGCCGTAAGGTAATCGGATAGGACAAAACTCGCAAGCCAAGTTCGTAAGCCTGTAGTTCCACTCTCAATCGTTGTTCGAGATTCAAGTAACGTGATAGTCTCATATTCCAACAGGTTGACCTCTGTTGGTGATACACCAACGGTATCGTTCCACTGCGTGTTATTCAAAGCTTTCCAAAAATGCGACACATACGATGGTGCTGGAGGTGTTTGGAATGGCAACCCTTGGGGACAGACTCGATCACGGTGCTCTGGCTTTGCTATACATACCACAGGAACACTGTATGTAGATTGTAGTATCAATTCAAGCACCAAGGAGACCACGTACAGGCTGGATTGTGGTAAAAGTGTTAGATAATGCTCATATATTCGAGGATCAACTTCAGAGTCCTGTAGAAGAGGTGTTATAAAGGGGAATATGTAGCTTTACTACTAAGCACATGCCTCTGCAGTTGCGATACTTTCCAGGTGGTGAATCGCGAACTTCCAGAATAATTTCTGATATTGCTCAGAAGGAGGATATAGGTGGAAATGAGCATTCAACAGAATGCATTCAAGCAGAAACGCGTGAATGGCATGGAACGGAATATTCTTCGGGTACGTGATTCTGCTTGGTTGAACCAGGGAAGAGAACGCACGCAAAACACCGAATAATTCCAGGTTAAGGATCATACATTCATGAACCATGGATTTCGAGAGGGCTCAGACGATATATGATGAAGATTTGTCTTGCATCGATATTGTGTGCCAAAACTTTACTGACCTGCCCTAAACAAAATTCACATGACCATATTCCAACAACCTTCAAAAAAAATTTGCTAACGATTTCTCATGTTCTCTCACTTCCGCTTTGCACCAACATGTACTCGGACATGTTCCAGGTTACCTTACCGCATTTGCACACCACGTAGTATCTCTTATACCCCTTCCACGCGCTCAGAACTTGGTCCAGAACCTACTGGAGAGAACGAACAAGTCAAAGTGGAAGACCCTCTCGAACAGTTTGCGCCAGAATCCGAAAATGAATCAAAACAGCCGGAGACCTACAATGAGTTCATGCAATCTATAGGCATGCAATTTCGACTGGCCGATGGATCGAATAAGTGGCTAGGGGATGGAGTAGTTAAGTTCGTCCTACTTGGTTGCGATGCGTATACTCAAGCCACCAACTCAAACCTATGTTTAGCCCTTTCCAATGAATCCGTCGTTTAAGCCACCTATCCCTGTATCAGACAAAGTGCGGGCGGCGATTTATCGTCGTTACATGTCGGACCCAATCGGGAACGACGTTCGAGTGCTAGCACAGCAGTACCACATGAGCCTAAAGCGTATTGACGCAATACTTCGGCTGAAGGGCATGGAAGAAGATTGGAAAAAGGTTAGGACTCTCCTTACGCAGCGTGTCCGCTTGGCGGTTGCATTTCGATGATGTTTCAAACGATTAGTCTTGAAGACACTTTATATTCATGGTTACAATTACCATCTTTATGGTTTCCTGAACATTCCGTTGAGAATTTTGTCGTGGTCGTTATAATGCTAATTTTCTCATTTTTAGGTATTTGTGAACTTTCAAGTCATACTTACAGCGATTAACCGCGTCTTGGTCCCTTTGTTGGCGATCTAGAAGGCGAGTTTCTTTCATGTATTTATCAGGCAGGTGTGCCCATTCGGTGATGAGTTTTAAACCATTCATTCGCGAAGTTAGAAGACATCTACGGTGCCTTACATCACCTAGACTCTGGTTTCAAACCGTTTTGCAACCCCATCTGATCCCCCTCCTCTGTGTCATTATTCCAGTGTAGTTATTAATATTACCTTACCAGGGTACACCGCTTCAATCGGGTTTTCTAAGAGGCATGGAGGATATCCTCGCGGTCAAGCCTCCCAAAAACGAGTGGAATGCCATCGAAGGTAGGAAGGACGTGCATGAGGCGGACATGCTTGAGCAAGAAGAGCGACGTGATGCTGCCCGTCAGCGCTATCAGCAACTCTATTGGGAATCAGTTCCTGAGGACGGTCGAGTAAGTCGCCGCACTTTATATCCTATTGTTCATGGTCGTTCAACGCTGGTACTCAGGAACCGATTATTCCGGCATCCCTTGAACATGCTAAAGCAACTGCCAAACGCTACGCTCAGGCGCGAGAAGTATTTAAGTCCAACCCGACATTAATGCCTCGTGTCAAAGATGAGACAACTAGGACACCGAAGGAGAAGGTGCAAATTATCACGAAGGCTGGGCGGCCATCCACGAAATTCGTTGATGTTGGCGGTCACTTCATTGAGGTAGAACAGCGTCTGAAGCGTTTAGCTGAGTCAAAGCGTCGAGCAAGGATCAAAGCAAGGAAGGCTGAAGAGCAGGAGGCTGCTGCCATGAAAAGAAAGGCAACGAGGAGCTGAGACTCACGTTGGTGGCAAAGGGGGGGGGGGGTATGTCTTATTTGAGGTATCTTGATATATATATTCGTCTTCGTCTTCTTAGTGTTCTGTTGTAATGCGCAGCAAATTGCACCATATATCCTATAATGTTCGAAGTCTCAGTGGCACCCTCTTTCTCCCACTGCGTTGTCGTTACCGTTCACCTTTTTGTAGACACTGTCCTTACCATTATACTCGACACCATCGCCCTTCCAGCCTTGTCCTGTGAGTCATTGTAATGTCGACAATTTGCGTGGAACGCTTTATTAAGATTAATCCAGAAACCATATTATTTATTTTATTTATTACCCATCCTTGTGAAGTGTCCCCATATTTGCCTCATAGGTGAACACACGACCACATGGTGTTGTGTTATACTATCATGGATCTGCTCCAGCTGTGATATTAAGAAACTTTTTCCTTTCTCTGTGTAAACGCGAGGTGAACATTAAGTCAAGCATCGCGGATCGGGGATTCACGCTGCATTATACGGGTACTACATGTACAAGAGAGCTAATGCGTTTGAATTGCACCGTTTTAAATTAGTAAGCGAAGCGGAAGTCCAGACGTTGGTTTCCCTCATCCTTCGTCGTTTCCACATACTCTCTTTGTTCCTTGAAAAATGACCGTGGTTAGTGTGTGGTCGGCAAAGGTCCAAGTTTCGGAGTACCTTGTCAGTCCAGGAATTCCAGAGTTTTTCTCTCCGCGTATTTATCGTACGATAGAAAAAGTAAGTAAAGATGTACAAGCAGATGTTCATGGATGCAACACCAATGAGAACCCGATTCCCGCGTTTATCTAAAGTACAGGTCAGTCTCAACTTCAGCTTAGAATGACCAATGATTGAAACTCACATAGAGGCTGTAGTTGATCAATATCGTCAGTAATCGAAAAAGTAGCGAGGTTGAACGAACCTTATCCTCTGCCCGGTAGATGTTAGCCTATATATGGATCTGTCAACACTGGAAGTCCAGTTAATGTAGCAGGGCGATTACTCACATAAATAATGGCTCCTGCTTGCACAAACATGTTATACACGCTGGCGGAAACAGTTCTACAAAGGAAAAGGAAAGCGGTTCGTTCACAGGCGTGAAATTCCAAGCAGAAGTAACAATACCTTGTCCTAACACTGTATGAATTTCTCGATGTCCAGGCAACTTGGATGGGATGTACATAGGGGAAACCAGTTATAAGTGTCACGACAGCGAAATAAACCCATTGTGACGTGTTTTTATCGAACGTGTACAGTGCGACGAGAAGAGGAAGCGCCCAGATTTGCAAGATAATTGTCGCTGCAACACGGCTGTTGACAATCTCACTGAAATAAGCTGTGGCAAGGAGTGTAACACCACCGATGACAGTTGAAGGGATGGTCAACAAGTTTGTCTCTGTCGTGTTGAAGCCAAGATTGCGAAGGGACAGCGTAAGGTAGGTCTGCGGGGGGCCTACAGGGACTGTAGTTGGACGGTTAAAAAAGGGCGCATTGATCATGTTTTCATACAGCTTACTCATGTGAACAATGCCAAGAATATACAGAGGCCACATCCTCCAGTCCTTGAGGCCTTGAAAAATCATCTTCGGAGTAAGGCCTTCTCGATTGTGCATATCGGATTTAGAGGGATCATCACGAAGTACACGGTTAACAATGATCGTCTCCTCCCTTGTGGTAGTTTAGTATCAGAACAGAACCTCGCGACCTGTGCATACCTTTCTGTGAACCAACCGTTAGGTCTGTACCAGGCCTTTGTCTGTGTTGGACCAGCAGGCATGAGGAACCAGGCGGCAAAGCCAACACCAAAGGTTAGCAAACCCTCGATCAGGAACAAGTACCGCCAACCAGGTTGCTCGTTGGTTCCACGAAGGCGAAGGATCCCGGTGGCAAGGAAAGCGCTAACAATATGTGACATATAGTTTGATGTCCAGAAGAAAGCGAGCCTGATAGGTACTGTATAGGCCAATTAATGGTGTAGATATATAAAATGCTGATGCTGGATACGTACACTCGTTTTTGGTGTAGAAATACGAGAGGTATAAGACAACATCTGGTATAAATCCACCTTGCATGAAGCCAAGGAGGGCACTAACCATGACTTGCCAATCAGTACCTCACAATTATAATGAGCAAGTGTCACCAACCGACAAGCAAGGAAGGTTGCCCTTCCTTTCAGCCAATACTGGCTAAATGAGACTACACTCCATAGCATCATCTGTCCCAAAAATGCATCGATGAGAAAATGTGATTAGAAATGCTGATGATACACACCTGCATGGGGATCCAATTGTCCGGGCCAATGCGTTTTGAGATCAGCTGAGATGGTAATTCTGCAAAAAGCTGTCGGCAAGACGTAGAAGTCATAATGAGAAAATAGTAGCGACCTGCGATGAGGAAACACAATCTGAAGAGTGTGTTACCCAAGTTGAAGTCGTTAGTCGTCAGGTTCAAATCGTCCAAAAAGTTATCCGAGTTGGCTTGGGAAATATTTCCCCGGTCCAGATCTAGAGAAAAGAACATAATACAAGCCCAGAGAGCGATACGCAAGTCCATTTTGCGCAAAATTTTCTGCACATAATCCCTCAGTACTTGAAAAAACAGTATTATTGGTTGATGCACATGCCTTTTCTTCTCGGTACGTCCAGCGAGCGCTGGGGTCGAAGCGATGGGCATTCTCGTACTCGGGTGGGGGCCTGTACGCCTCTAGGGTTGACGGGTCATCGAAAACAGACTGCTGAGTCGCGATTGCGTCCAAATCTATAGGTTGTCCTCGCTTCCAACTGAAAAGGCTGGTTGAGCGGGCGCTGAGTGGTGATGACTTCTCGTCGTCGACAGACACCGCCGTGGGGGTGATGGTATCTTTCTCGTCGATGGAAGAGGTGTCATCGGCACGTTTGCCACTGATCAGACGTATTGACATAGTGAGCACAGGGCAGAGGGAGAGAGCTCAAGCGTGGTGAGAACATAATAACTTCTCGACTTCTTATCCGTTATGGGTGTTGATGTCAAAATCTTGGTGTATTGCGTTGAACGAACCCACAATGGCGCGATCGAGTAAGGTAAGCGGATCATTGTCCATATGTGGCGGAAAAATTGCCTTATATGGAAGGAGAAAAGTGAGCACACCATTCTCACAGAATAATTTGCAGAACTATTTCAATTTCGTCTATATTGTAAATATGTACGAACATGAATATCGGGTAATGTCATATACAAATTCTTTAGCGTCCACGTCCCCGTCCTCTCAGTGCGCGTTGGGCCATACCTGGAGGTGCTCTTGGCCCAGGATTTTGCTGAGACCATTGTTAGCCATTAGCCAGTAGTATTTAAGTGACAGAATAAATCTCACCGCTTCGCTTTGTGGGTTCCTGACAGTCTCGTCAACACTGAGAATCAGAGACGCCGCCTCCGCAGCGCTGCTAATCGCGTTCACCTTCACAAGACTGGGCTCCCAAACAAAAGCATCCATGTTATCGCGCACGCCAGCAGCACCGTCAACATCCACACCGAACCACTTTTCACCGTTGGCGTGCTTCATTCGGAGCTTGTTAAGGATGTCAGTCGAGTCCAGACCGGCGTTGTCACAGATTTGCCGTGGAATAATCTCGAGCGCTTTTGCGAAAGCAACCATGATCAACTGAAGTTTACCAGGAATAGATAGAGCGTATTTTCGAATGTACGCGGAAAGTTCCATCTAGATAAAGATTTTAATATGAGGTATTGTAAAGGTGAAATGCACTGTACCTCTATGGCTCCACCTCCTGCAACTACTTCGCCATTTTTAACGGCACGCTTCACAACCATAATGGCATCGTGGAGACTTCTCTCTACTTCTTCAATGAATTGATCTGCACCGCCACGCAGGACGAGAGTGCAAGTTTTGGCTTTAGGGCAGTCTTCGAACAGATTGTAGCGTTCACCACCGATTTGCCTTTCCTGGAATGACCCACATGTCCCGAGATGCTCTCTACCGATGTCAGAACAGGTGGATTGAATGGCACCTCCAACAGCTTGGACAACTCTACGGAGATCACCAGCGACTACACGGCCAGCGCAAAAGATGTCACGATCGGCGAACCACTGTGTGGCGAGGTCACCTATTGGAAGTTTACTGAGGACGACCTGGGCTCCCGTCTTCTCGATGGCTTGGAGTTTTCTGTAGATGATCTCCCATTCGGCATCAACGATAGCTTGGTAGTCTGAGACGGCTTCAACCCGAACTTCTGCGTTGTCTTTTTCCGCTTTCAGCTCCAGCTCGACGTTTAAGCATAAGATAAGGGGGTCCTTAAATTGCTTTGGCTGCTGCTCCGCGCCCGCATACGTGAAAGTTTTTTTGAAAGCAACACCGTGTATGAGAAGCGAATCCTGCATACCACCACCAGGTATTTTCTTCACTCCAATCAGCGATTCGTCAAGATCGTCTTGGTCAAGACTTTGAACGGCATCTACGACCATATTTGAGAAGAAAGGCTTTTCCGAATGAATCAGTTTCGATGACATCGAAGTTGAAGCACATTTTAGTAGCAGGGACCGGAATTTTCTGTGATGACCCAGTTAGATGGCCTATAAAATGCCGAAGAGAGCAACATACTCGGAATCTGATTTGTCTATTGATACTTGAAGTTCTTTTATGTGGTCTATGGCCTATACCAGTCGTCAAAAAGGGACTCTGAGATGGAGAATAAGGTTTACGTGCCAATTGTGATGCCCTACGGAAACCTTTCATGATAATGTGAGGACTAACACCTTCTTCGATGTATCCTCGAACTTCCTTCAAAAGCTGTGCTGCTAGTAGTACTACACTTGTTGTTCCATCGCCGACTTCAGCATCTTGAGCACGAGCAATGTCAACAAGTGTCCGTGCAGCAGGGTGGACAATATCGAGCAGTTTCAGGATTGTCGCGCCATCGTTGGTGATCTGGGCCTCCCCGCGATCAGATACAATGAGTTTATCCATACCTCTGGGCCCGAGAGTACTGGAAAGAGTCTCTGCGATTGCGAGACATGCAGAAATATTCGAAAGTAGCTGCGGTGTCCCCTGCGAAGAGTCTGTGCCTTCCTTGAGAAGGACTACAGTCGGTTGCTATATGTTACGTTCATTAGATAAAATAAACCGCATTAAAACAGCCCATACCATTGGTAGTCCGCGCTGCATTTTAACTGATTGAGAGGATATGGGCTCTGAGGTAAGCCCTATAAGATTTCCCAGTTTGTGGTTGTTTGTCAAACGCGTTTGACGCGTTCGACACTAACCAGGACGCGTCCCTCTAGACTCGATGACCGACAACGAAATTTCTGAAGAGCCACCCAGCGGCCTTTTCTTTGCTGGGTCGGATGAGGAAGATCAAGATGTGCCGATGTGCCATGCTGAGTCGCCATCTGCCACTGCCACACCGGGAACTTCTTCACCTCCAAGCCTCTTTCTACCTGACAGCGAAGACGAACAGATGTTGGAGAGCATAGTTGACTCCCCGTTTGAAATCAAAAGAAAATTGATTATGCCGGATGAGGAACAGGACGAAGTTATACGCGTTCCTTCTCCTTTACCTTACTGTCGAGGATCAAGTTTACAGAGCGTAAACGACGGGAAATCGGTGTCTCCATCCTCCACACCTCAGGCCAAACTTGAGGCGAAAATTGAGCCACCTCCGAAAAAGAGACGCATCTCATTATCCCTGGCGCCTTCCAAGCCGCCACCATTCCAACCGACTTTCTTAGGTGAAGTCCTTGTGCCCAATGCCTGGAGCAACGTGTCAGGAAAGGGCTATGTAAAGAATAATGATGCGATAATGATTCGCCGCGATGAGCAGGAAGACACTAAACTCGGACCAAGCAAGCTAAATACTGCCAAGAAAAAGGGTGACGGGAAGAAACAGTTGTCCTTAACAGCCATGCTTAAACCTCAAGCTTCGAAGGCGAAGAGGAAGGTGAAGGGTGACAACATCGTTCGTCTGATTAATCTTAAGGGAACAGGTAAAGCCCTACCTCCCACTATTTATAACTTACTGAAAGCATCTATTAAACATTTAGAATTTGGTCGTCTCCCTACTGACGTATCGTGGTGGGTATCGAAACTACTGGATTTGGGTATGGTTCACTTGATCATTAGTGAATTATCTCATAGTTTTCTGCTTAGGGATTGTTGAATTTCGGGGAACCATGACAGACTGTCCAGAAAAGCTTACCACAGGTGTCAGCCTCTTCGTTACACTGGAAGTGTACATCCTTGCTACTGCCTTCAAACCCCCAGTAATCGTAAATTCCGACGAAGGGCCCAATGTTCCCTTCAACGAAGGTCAGGAGACGCTAGATGAAAAGTGAGCAATATCTACTGATTAGGTTTACGAGTGGTGTAACTGATAACTTCAAAGGATCCTTCGAGAACGCAAGGAGGCAGTGTTGCGGCTTTTCGATGTCATTGGCCTAAAACCGCAAGCAGGAGCCAATTTTCGAGCACCCAAGGACGAGGCAAGAATTCAAGCTGACGCTGTCAAGCGTCTGGAAAAGCGCGAGTCAAAAAAGGTAACCGAAATTGTGGGAGACAACGAAGAAATTGAGGTCGATGACGCCGAAGATCTTTCTAAAAACGACATTGATGCCATATATAAACGGTGCGATGAATTTCCACGCTCATTGTATGACTGCACCCGACTGACTAGTCGTTAAAGGGCCCAGTACAACGACCACATGATGGGCACAATGGAACCCTCTGGCACATTTGCGCTGACATTGAGAGGCTATCAAAAACAAGCACTCTTGTAATACACACATAAACCGCTTCCTGATAAGCAACCTACTCATTATAATTATAGGTGGATGCACTCTCTTGAATCTGGGTCAATGGATGCACGCGAATCCTCTTCAATGCATCCTCTATGGTCACAGTATGCCAGCTGTCCATAACAATAGCCAAGTCTTTTTCCTTACTAAAGCACTATCTAGATACACATTTCCCCAGAAACCTGTGATGGACGGGGATGCCATTGATCTCACCGCAGACGATATAGATATACCCTTCTACATGAACCCATATTCCGGAGAAATGAGTCTGGAATTTCCAAAATCTGAACGCAAGTTCAGAGGTGGAATTTTGGCGTAAGCAATTCATATCTTGATTTAGAAGAATGCTCAACCTGGTTTTTAGTGATGGTAATAAGTTGTCTTTGATTGTATTGCTCTTCGTAATTATTAACCATGGGTATTCGATGCGTTTTGATAGAGAGTACGTATATCGGAGTCATTTTTTAACCCAAGCGCTACTTATTGATTGCGCCAATCTCTAGTGGGCATGGGAAAGACGATAATGATATCCTCCCTCATTCACACCAGTCCTCCATCTGAAGAGGACAAGATACCACCGCCAACGACGAAGTCGCGTCAATTGAAGTTAAACAGCGCTTTTCGTCCAGTAGTTAAACGGCAGCCCCCAAAGCCAAGTTCAGCGACGTTGATAGTGGCTCCTACTTCACTCCTAGGTCAATGGTCAGAAGAGCTCCAACGGTCAAGTAATGCTGGCTCAATTAAAATACTAATATGGCATGGCCAAAATCGACTTGACTTAGAGACTGCGATTGAAGACACTAATGACGATGACAAAAGTATCAAGGTTATCATTACATCATACGGCGTGTTGGCCTCTGAACACGCTAAATCGGAAAGGTCTAACGGCGCCAAGTCACCAGTGTTTGAGAGTATGTGCAACTAATTTACGAGCTTGACTGTCATCCATCTCTGATTCACGTTACCAGTAAATTGGCTTCGGATTGTTCTTGATGAAGCTCATTCTTGCAAGTCCCGTTCGAGCAAAACAGCCAAAGCAGTTTATGCCCTACAAGCTCGCAGAAGATGGGCTGTAACAGGTTTGATCTACGATTTTACAATTACGTACATAGTAAATGCCTCGCCTTTACACAGGAACTCCAATTGTTAACAAATTGGAAGACCTTTACTCGCTCCTGTAAGTTCCAAAGTCATAGCATCGGGTGGTATAGACTCATCTACGTTGAAGCAAATTTCTGGACTTCAAACCCTGGGCAGACTTCGCGTTTTTCCGCTCGTAAGTGTTCCCCTCCCCTGATCTCTTATTTTTAATCTCATATATTGTTAGATTTATCACCCTACCTTTCCTAGCACGAGATACCAAAGCCATAGAGGTCGTACAGGTTATACTAGAGAGCGTCTTGTTGCGACGGGAGAAGAACATGCGTGACACGGATGGTAACAGAATCGTAGAACTTCCTTCAAAAGAGGTTTGCTTCTTTTTCCATTACGGACTGCACATAAATTTCACATATTTTACTCGACAGGTGAACGTAGAAATGCTAGAGTTCTCTCCTCTGGAAAGGAGGATATATGACCAAATTTACATTTCTGCAAAGAGGAATTTTGAGCGCCTGGACGCAAAAGGCCTTGTTAGCAGAAATTATACCCACATTCTTGCTATGTTGATGAGGTACATTTTTTAAAAAATCTTTTGTCTTTGTCTGACATGTTCCAAAGATTGAGACGAGCTGTTCTCCATCCAAGTCTTGTCCTTACTGAGGATGACGAACGTGCGCTCTCTCCCAGTGGTGATGGCATCGTCGATGTTAATGACATGATACGACGATTTGCTGACATTGAGGAAGCTGGTGATGGTACATTAAAGAATGCTTTCGCAGAGGAAGTCCTGTCAAAATTAGCTGACACTGAGGCAGAGGAGTGTCCCATTTGCCTGGATGTGATGGAGGCACCGATGATTATTCCTGGGTGCATGCACCAATGGTAAGCAGTGTGAACGAGGTATCTCAACTGGCCGTTGACTTTCTGAAAGTTGCAAAGATTGTATACTTGCACATATCGCTTCTTGTCAAGAGAGACGAGAGGAGGGACGCTGCCCAATTTGCTTGAACGGTCCCGTTACGGTATTCTGTCCCATTCCATCACTATTTATATATGACTTAACGGTATCCCCAGGCGAGTGAACTCCTAGAAGTTGTGCGTCGGAAGAATGACTCGGCTCTACCAAGCTCTCAGGCATCTGCATCTGAGGCCGAAGTGACCCTACGTCGAAACGATTTTAATTCCTCCACCAAGTTACAAGCCCTTGTCAAGAGCCTCCGTTAGTAATTCCAAAGTTTGTAACACGGACGTCCAATTAACAGTGTCATTATAGAGCGTCTTCGGGACCAGGATCCTTGCTTTCGAGCCGTCGTATTTTCCCAGTTCACTAGCTTTTTGGACCTTATCCAGGTCGTTTTGCAGCGTGAACGGTTCGATCAGTATCGGTTCGATGGTTCTATGGACATTAAAAAGAAGAATGCAGCCGTGGCTGAGTTCAAGGCTCCCTCTAGGAA
Organism: Myochromella boudieri; assembly: GCA_018221655.1. NCBI lineage: Eukaryota > Fungi > Basidiomycota > Agaricomycetes > Agaricales > Lyophyllaceae > Myochromella > Myochromella boudieri. The sequence continues at coordinate 43,280 of JABCKU010000040.1, read as the reverse complement.
ACCAAAGATACTGGTTGTTAGTTTGAAAGCCGGAGGTGTTGGATTAAATGTATCGTAGCTTTTTCGTGCCTTCTAGGCTTTCTAACCTTCAACTTTATCTAGCTTACAGTTGCTAATCATGTCTACCTAGTAAGTAACATCCGTTTGCACGAGCCCGTTCATGACTTATATAGCAATCGTGTTTTTAGATGGACTGTTGGTGGAATGCAGCAACAGAGAATCAAGGTATCATCCTTGATGTACACTTGATACACACAGTCTGACCTTCCACCAGCGATTGATCGTGTTCACAGGATTGGACAGGAGAAAACAGTATATGTAACACATTTCCTCGTCCGTTGTGTTATTTTCCTTATCCCCCAGTCGCTGAGCAGCCCTCCCAGGTGGCAAACACTATTGAAGGTCGCATCGTGCAAATTCAAAAAAGAAAGACGGCAATTGTAAAAGAAGCTTTCCGAGGTACCCAGGCTAGTACTGATCCAGAGAGCATTGAAAACTTGAAGATCATGTTTGGATATGATTAAATATCTTTCCAGTTGTCTTTAGGTAATCACATCCATAGTTTATAAAGGTTTATCTGTCGCCATTATACCTATATTAATTCATCCGTAATGTTCGCAGCCAGCCCCATCCTCAGTGGCTACTGACTCCAGCACTCCAGCTCGGATCCGTCGAATCCAGACTCCGCTTCCACCTTTAAAGCCAAAGAGAATATGATACAATGTAGCCAAGTAGCAAGCGCCCACCTTACACCTATTCTTCAAGACCGAATTTATACCTGCCTCCATGAGCACAGCTTCTTACGATCTTACCACTGTCAGTGGTGTGCACGCCTACCTCACAGATACCATCTTCGCGAGCCACACTGTTACCAGCTTTAGCGGTGGCACCGCAAATTTCACCTATCGCATACACCTTAATACCCCGCTCAAAGGGCAGGAAACTCTCGTCCTGAAGCATGGCCAGCCCTACATAAAAGCGCTCAACACCATTCCATTTTCATTGGATCGCCAGGTCATACATCACACAATACATCAGAAATAGCAATCTAACTTTGTTGAAATCTAGACGTTCGAATACGAGGCGATGACACGCGTCAAATCCTGGCTCCCCGCCGATTCCCTAGTCACCGTCCCCAACATCTACAAATTTGATAACGTACAGCACGTTATAATCATGGAGGACTGTGGGGAGAGTGCCCTTACTCTCAAGGAGTTCACGTTGCAAGGTCGTTTCAGGTCCGTGGACATGGCAGAAGCGATTGGTACATCGCTTGGGAGCTTTCTAAGTGGTTTACACAAATGGAGCTGTTCAAATCCCGATGGGCTCCTTGACATGTTTGCGAAGAACGCACAAGCCTTCCAAATGTCGGCATGGGCGTTTTATGGGCGGCTCGTGCAGACCCTTCAACCAGGTGAAGACGATAGCGTGCCTTGTGCCCTGACAGATCCGCCACTCACAGTGTCGGAGATGGATTTGGGTGTTATCAAAAGAGTGGCAGAGGAGACGAGTTCTGCCATGCTAGTTGCCCGTAATATTGTAAGGTTGGCTTCCCCCTTTTCTACTAACGCCGATCTGATATGTTGTACAGTTCGTCATGGGTGACTTCTGGCCAGGTAACGTCATGGTTGCCCTGGATAGCAAGGAGCAGCTCCAGCGATTGTACATCCTCGACTGGGAGCTTGCGAAGCCAGGTCTCCCCGGTGTCGAGATTGGCCAGTTCTGCGCTGAGATGCATCTTTTGAGACGTTTTGACCTGGCCACGGAACAGTACTCATCGGCGGTGCTCACTTCTTTCCTAAAGGCGTACGCCCTTGGAAGTGGGTATGATAATGACGTGGCACGGAGGGCATTGGTACACTTGGGCACACATCTTGTCGTACTTACGCCGCGAGTCTCGTGGGGCGATAAGGACTCTACAAGGAAAGTCGTGGAAGAGGGTGTGCAGCTCATCGTCGCAGCTTCTGATGCGACTGAGAAGTATCTCTCTAAGTCTTTGGTTCAGCCTCTGGTTGCACAAGATTGGATTGGTTAGTGACGTACCTTGTCTACCGATCTTGAAACGATGTGCAATACACGGCACCGTCAATGGTACTATAAATTGGCGTACATGTTATGCTCACTAGTTACAGGGCCCGTCTGGCCGTCAATCACATCCTCTTGATGTTTAAAACTTAGCGTGATAAGGATATATTCATGCTTTAATCATGGCTACTCGTCCCAACATGTTCCTGTTCAAAGATGACGGAATCGAGCATTATGGTTCTTTGGGACGACTCCTTGTTAAAATGTTGGGTGTAACTCCGCCGCCTTGTCAAGACAGTCCTACGGTCCCCCCTGAGCGCAGTACCGAACCTTCTTATCAAAGTTGGTGTAAGCCACAGACCCGCTGCGGTTAGAGTACGTTGCAAAGAGCTTTCTGGGTGGCGTTAGAATGGGCACAGAAGAACTTTGACTTACAAGGTGCAAGGCCAAATGGTATGTTTTTGAAGACCGTGGTAGGATGTTATGATAACATTTGGCCCATGCGAAAAAAGAAAAAGAAAAAAGTGCATGCTGAGACGCCGAGTCAGTGTCGGTTTTGCCCCAGTCCATGTAATGAATGGCCCGAGAGTTTTTGAAGTGAGCCCACAAGTTCTTGTTTGCGAGACTGCCTTATGTCTCCCGCACACACACGGTGTTATTTACCGAGACGTACATATTACAAGGCCAGAGCTAAAAGGTGATACAAGACCTGTCCTTTTCAAGGAGCAAACAAAGCTTGTAGATGATAGGCGGAGTACAGTTCATCTTTATACAATGAGTGGTTCAGGTTCCCATTACTCGCCTTTGAGGAATCCAGTCAGGTCTAGTCGATAGCACGGAGGCTCAGGCACGGGGATCCAGCTTGGTAAGATATTCTAGCAAGGAGTTTGGCTCTGAGCCTTTTGAGCGTTTGAACAGCCTCGTACATGTGTGCACCCCACGTTTTTTATCTTATCTTATCTGCAACCCTTATTCCCGTTATCAAAGGCTTTGCATCCTTCCACATCCTCAATGACTGAACCATCGACCACACATACCACAAAAGACGGAAATACAGAACCTCATTCATTACCGCAAGCAAAACTCACTGCTATCTCCCGCTTTAAAACCTTTGCTACTAGTAGTCTCAGCCTCAAGAAGAGGGAGTCCAAAATCATCTTCCCCCCGCCATCTTGGTTTATCAACGACAATGAATCATCGTCTTCTTTAAATAGCAGTGGAGGTGACTCAAAGGACAGCGTACATATCGAGCCGGGCGAGGAAACCGTCGATATCCCTGAACCAACAACCTTTGCGCTGAAGATTCGGCAACTCATAGATTCTCTACCATTGCCAACAAGTATTTCTGCCGCCATTGGTGCGAGCCACGGCACGGGAGCGTTAGAACATAGGTGTGACTCTCCAGATGTCGCAGTTCCAGTAGACGAGAAGGGACCGCCAATTCCGGATCCTGTGGACGCAAAAACAATGAGGTTGCTGTCTTCCGAGAATGTCATGAATGGCGAGGATGATCCCAAAGCACACGGCACAAAAAGGCCGAGCATCTGGTCGATATTGGAGCGCATGACGCCCAGAAACGCCATCTCCAAGTCTGTGGAGACACCCACAACAGCTGGGCCGTCCGTTCCAGAAATAGACCATGAGCCGGACGTCATGATGTACGCGCCACTTGAGCCAACGCCAGATTCAGAAGTTGAGCTGGCCGAGTCCATCAACGAATATCCTATCAACGAGGACGAGGAGCAGTCTCAAGGAAAAGGCAAGGCACCAGAAACGAGCCCTCTATCTCCGCCACCACTTGAGAAGCACTGGGTCCCCTCTACCACCAAGATGTCCATCCTGACCACTTGGTGGGGTTACCGCTTATATCTCCCTCCACCCGTCATGGCTACCCTCGACTCCAGCCAGCTTAAAGCTACGCAACGAGCGGCTCTCATTACCACCGCTCTTACATGGTTCCTTAACAAGGTCCCGACAATGATGCTCCCTGCCCCCGCCATACCAGCAGTTAGAGTCCTTCGACGGCTTTCACCGCTCTTGAGCTATATTGGTATCTTCATTGCATGGAGCTGGACAAGAATCTGTGCGTGTGATAAAGGTAAAGTCTCCCCTCTAACACCCCAAACATTCGTTTTGTCGTCGACTCCCATGTCAGAATACGCTGCAATCAGGTTAAGCTAACTTCCTTTGGCGCATGTACTTCTTTTTATTTTAGGGAATGGGGTTGTGTTGACTGCTACATGGTTGCTACCCGTCGCTCTGATACCAATGTCATGGGACGCTGGCGATATCCAAGGCCCACCAAACCAGCCGCATACACTCAACGACCCAGGAGACGAGCCATCCGCTTCGTCGAGCACCCCGAAAAGTGGAGAAAAGGGCAAGAAGAATGCCAAGACGAAAGCGAGGAAATAAGGTTGTGTCTTGTCCAACAAAGTATGACCCCCTTTCCACTCGTCACATTTCACTTCTCTGCACAATCACACACGAAAGTTACGTTCAATTGTCTCAAGGTGAGCACACGTCGAAGCCAAGTGCTGCCTCTTCCTAGTCGAAGCTACCGCTATACACACATGTACGTAGTTACGACGGAGCTCGCTGGTCTAATCTGTCGGACGCATTGTTTCCCCAATACTTACCGATTGGGGTTCGGCCCACAGTTACATATTATACATCTCTTCACCGTCTTCATTACAGTTTCATTAACGTGGGACGGGTCCCTGCCACGCTAAATGATATCATACGTTTATATCTACCTATTCTTACGGTGCTTTTCATATACTTTCGGAACGCGGGGAAGCCCTGGCGTCCCGGGCCGTCCCTCCCAATGAACCCTCGGGTTAAATACACGTTTTCTTCCTTGTGATCGCCTCTGGTTCCCGATAATCGATCTCTTAAGCGGTATCGTCGGGCCATCCTCGATCTTTGACTTCTTCCAAGATGTGTTGGACAGATACTGTGATTTGTTGACACTAGTGGAGATCTGTAGACTTCTCTTCCGACAATTAATAGGTGCCGCTGTCTGTCATTGTGGTGGACATAGCAACTATAGCTGTGGGCGCTTTGGAGCAGGGGGTAACAATGACCCGTATGTTAATCATGGGAGGCTGCTGGGGAATTCTTTGTCACAGGTGTGCGAGATACCATCCATCGATCTCTTCGATCGAAGGCAAGGAAGCTTAATCACCATCTACATCTGTATGTACTGGAGATTGCGGCGATAATACACACGATCAGGATGCTCTATTATAATTATGACGCCATGTATACTTGCTTCAGGGTCCAGGTTGTGCCAGCCGCAATTTTCACAGAAGAGCTGGTACCGGGCCATGTCAGCCGGTCGATCACCCTAGGCAACTGCAGGCGGGGACATTGGACACGAGGCAATCGCTGTCTGAGCCCATCGATCCTTTGGACGTTATCAGAAAAGTCTTAACCGACTAGAAAGGCCGAGTCATCTCCTGTAGTAGAGCCCGCGTATTATTGCATATATGTCGTTTTAGCCGATGTTAAGCGTTGTTGACTTGGTTAGGGGCACGGGGGCACAGTCTCAGGAGCAGTTGGGCAGTGCATGCTGTACTGTATAGATGCACAGTTGATGATTCGGCAAAGAAAACAATGTCAAGACACAGACAGATAACCAAAACAATGTGCCAGTTCAAGTTTCTGAGCAGTGAAGCCGTATTGGGTTGGTTAGCGATCGATGGAGGGCGTAGGCGGTACAGTACAGCGCAACGAAGGCTTCGGCTCCTCACCCTCAAACTTTGTTCTAGCACAGGAGAGTGCGTTCTGACGAGTTCAATCGCGAAAGCCTAGAATCCAATTCGTCAGAAGCTAACAACTGCGATCGCTTTCTAAGAAGTCAGAACCCACCCGTCAAGGAAGGCGCAAATCGATATTATCGATGTCTGCTTTACATCACCTTCTCTTTCATAAAGCGTACGAAGTCAATGAACGTCCCTCTTCCGCACCCGGCTCCCCGCGCAGCTAAATATATCAACTGCGATGGCCTTCTTTTGAAAACGGCCCACTCCTCCCCACGGCATGCAACTCGGTACCTGTAGTAGTTAGGAGTGCTGTGCCTTTCATGATCATGGCACAGTAGGGTCACGTAGATGTCGAGGTGTGCAATAAACATGAAAAAAGCGACTCGGAAATGAAAACCAAAGCGAGTCACGGTGGACGTCGCCTGGCTTCATCGGGCTTGAGCTGACTACCACTACCCCTTGCTCAGGCTCCGGATCTCACTCAAGGTTTACCTTGAGCTTGAACCGCGTGTCTCCTGAGCAATGTGTAGTAATGGTCCTGGGTGCGCGCATCATACTGTACCCGGTTATAACCAATGCCTTGCCTCGTCTTGCTAAGGGATATGTCTAGTCGGGGAAAGTTTGCCGCATGTGCAGTATATGAACCCATGTTGACGCGTAGAGGTGGTACGCGAGGCATGCTGCACTTGCGTTATGAACGGGTTCGTGTGCCCATGTCGCCTCGAGGCTGATCCCACTTGTGTCTTTTTCAAAATTTAGCCTGATATGGTGAATAACTAGCCAGGTACTTGCGAGAGTAAGAGTGCAAAGGTCGTAGTTGGTGATCAAATGAATGTGTTCCAGAAATGGGTGGTGGACGGGGCACGCCGCAGATACTACGCCTCAAGGTTGATGCGACGCGTGGACTTTCTAATTGAAATGCCGGTTGACAAATGACAAGTGTGGTGATTTGGGCTCTACTGGATGGGCAGAGCAGGACGAGGTGGGTTGGGACGTTTGACTGTTGGGGTTGTATCATCAAATGTATGATAAGATCGTTGGTAGATGTGTCCAAGTGCGATAACAGCGCTATAACATTTGGGCGTGTTCTTGGCTGTTCTTTATTCTTGGGATATATGGATTTTGTCTATGTTTATGGGGATTTAGTTACCTGCTCAAGTTGCAGCGGTTACGGATGTACATATACTACAATGGTCAAGTACAGGGTGGCAGATCCGTACCACAGCAACCCTCCCTTGTACATGTGCTATATTAGTGTGATAACGGTTGCGCTTACCTCTGATTCGAGTAACGACATCCTGCTACGGGGCCACAGCTGTCCGTATCGGAGTCGCATATTGGTGTAAGAGTCATCGTCCGTAGTCGAAAGTGAACAGCTTACGGGGAACTCGGTCACTCGGGGCTATGTGGGTTAATTAACAACTTGTCCGGTCTGCGACAAGGACAGACAAGGACTTTGAGCTAGTCGACTCCCATCTGTGGGTGGACAGCCAAGCCTGGTCCAAGTCAGAAGAGGTCTAGGTTATTTGATACATCATCTATGTAGAGACAAAAGAGATCACGAAGGAGTGTGTGTGTGAACTAGATGTTAGCTTGAGTGGTTGTATGCAGCGATCGTCGGAGGGATGGGCGTTTGGGCGGTGTTGACGCAGGCGCCGTGTTTGGTTGTTCGAAGGGGGATTGGATGACTGTCGAATGGGACAGGTTTGTGGAGAGGTAGCGTATGGTCTTGAGCTTCTAGCCAAACATTCGTGTCAGGATTTGAGGCGTTTTTTTTTTTATGACATTGGTCTAGAAGTGTTCGGCCGACGAGGTTTGAGGTGAAGGTTCTTTCAAATGATATATTGCATGGTAGGTTGTAGAGAACGCAAGTACAGGAATTATGGACGAGTTGGCTGTTGTATACATACCTGGCCCTGTATGTTTTTGGAGTTCGGCAGACGCCGTGATAAGGGACAACTGTGGAGAAAGAAAACTGGAAGGAGGGTGGCGACAAAAAAAAGAAGAAAGTTGGCAGGGATGCCAAGGTGTGGCCACGTCCTGGGATGAAAGGGCTTAGAGGAGGATAGAAAGTTGTTTATAGGGGTGATCCGCAGGGATGCCGACTGCTATAGCATATGGTGGATCTAAATTGGCAAGGAGGTGTAAGATGGGCGGCTGTGGAGGACGTGGACCTCCGACGAACGCGAGGAGATGGTGAGAGTTGATAGATGCGCCCAAGTAACTGGCAGTGTTATCAGTAGAGGGAGTGATGGTGGCAACACTGTGGGATATTGGATACACAGCTTGAGATCCAATGATGAGATGACCGAAGATACACCGGTGATAAACGGAAAGTGCCGGATGAGATCTGAGATGGCAACCTCGAGGCTGATCCCCGCTTGTCCTTTCATCCGCGCTTTATATCTGTGGTCCCCTGCTTTTTTCTTCTCCAATCACTATGCTGGCCGTCCGTCTCCAGCCCCCGCCCACCGACAATCCAAGGCGTGGTCGGTCCCGCCAGGTCTCCCACGCTGCACTTGCCCGCAAGGCCTCCGTCGAACGTAAGCTGCCACTCAACATTCATAACTCCAGTCACGCGTCACCCATCACCAAACCTTCTTTCATGCCACCCATGGACAACTCCCCGCCCTCGCTGTCCTCCTCTGCGTCACTTTCACCCGACTACTACGACTCCCCGCCATCTCCACCGCGCTCACTCGAAGACCAGGTCCACGTCGCTTATGCCCTCGATGACATTCACCTCGCCAAGGTCTTACTCCTCCGCCTCAAAGGCATCCATGTCTCTTCCCCGGACGATCCCCGCATTGCCGCCGTCCGCGACGAGGATTTCGATTTTTGTTTCATGCCACACGGTCGGCTCATGGACGCCGAAGAAGAACTCGTCTTTGAGCAGAAAGAACGAGAGAATAAACGGTTAGAGGCCGAGAGGAGGGCCGAAGTGAGACGTGACCAGCACCTCAGGGCGTGTGAACGTCTCTGGGAAAATGGAAAGAGGCAACTGAGGGAGATGCGCGAGTTGGCAGCCCGTATGAGGGAAGAGGAGAAACGACGGGCAGAGGAACAGCGAAAACGCGTCGCGGCAGAGCAAGCGCGGAAATCCCGTCGCGTCTCACCTCGTCCCCGCGTGTCCCACCGCTCCGTCGTCTCATACAAGCTCACTCCCTCCAATGCCCGCCGTGGCGACAACCCTTTTCTCTACGATTTTATGCCTGTTCGCCCTCTTCCCACCCGCGCTCTCGTCCCCATACAGCCCAAACGAAAGTCCATGTCTCCCTTTTCCCGTCCTCCACTATTCGATGACACGCGTACCGTGCCCTTTTCCGAGGTCCTGACAAGTATGCGGGGCCCCCTTTTTCCACCTATCCCCACCGAGCGTCGTACCATCAGCCCACTCTCCACTACAAGCGGCAGCCGAAGCAAGGACCGCCGCAAAACCGAACTCCTTGATGCCCTGCTTAAAGTTGTCGATCAGGACGTGGAGGACAGGCGAAGAACGAAAGGCAAAGCTCCCGAACGCCTACTGCCAAAAAGAAGAAACAGTGCAATCTCGACAGTGTCGTGTGCCGCGTGCACATGTCCGGAATCTTGTTCCTCCGATGCCTCTAGCTCCAGTTCATCATCCACCACATCATCATCATCTCGCAAATCCTGGCTATCATTTTCCAGCGCAAGCTCCTCGTCTGCCTCTACCGCACCGACTACCCCATCCACCTCTCCGCCGACCACCAGCTGGTTTTCAAAGTCTCCCACGCGTACTACCGTGGAACCGACACAACGAAAAACCGTCGGGTGGTTCTCCTCAACTCCATGTCAGACGACGACACCACACAGACATTCGTGCCAACACCAACGCACACCAGTCGCCCCATCCGACAGTCCCCTCTCTCTCAACATAGTACCCGCCAGTAGCCTCGTATACACCAAGACTAAATCCGACACCCACGGATCACCCGCCCCACGTCCACCACCCCCTGCCGATCCCAGCGGCCTCCTGGCCCGTCTGCTCGACATTGCGCGCTATCTCAGTGCTGTGACTGTATCTGGTGATCGGGGTCGCATCTGTGACGTCACCCGCTACTCCCGCCCACCCACTTCCGCTTCCGCATTCGGATCACGCGCCCATGTGGCCGACGTCCGCCTCTTCCTTTCCCCGCCGCCGCATACCTCTCACTCACGTATATCACATGATCCGCAGCCCATCCCGCTTCGTCCTATGCGTTCGCAGATCCCACCCCCTGCTGTCTCCTCTGAGGATGGTGACAGCGATGAAGGGAACTACGACGCCCACTCACCTTCCACCCCGCTGCCCTCCCCGCTCCCGTACAAATTGCACTTTAAGCCCCTCCCTGTGCCATGTCGTTCACCCTTCCGCCTCGCTGCGGCCGGCCAACAGGCTGGCCCGGGGATGAGGGTGAGAGTCGTGGAGAACCCACTACACCTAAAGGTGAAGGCGTTGGCCAACGCTCGCACAGCTCGGGGTGCAGTCCATCTGCATCTTGGGTTTGGGTATGGGTACGGGTTTGGAGCGGGCATGGGCTTGACGGAGGGGACATTGGGAAGTGGGAGGGAGAAGGTACTGCAGCTTGTACATGAGGGGGCACAGGGGAGTAGGCTGTCTGTGGCCCCCGATGTGGTGGTTCATGGTAGCTCTGCGTCTCTGTGGGAAACGCAGAGGACGGGGAGAGGCGCAGAGTGGTGGTGACGTGTCGTGTCACGGGCCTGTGTTTTTTTTCTCTTTGTCTCTTTCTCTTTCTCGAACATTCCAGCCTGCTGTCCTCATCCCTGTCGTCGTGTTTTCCATTTCCTTTTTTGGGGCTCTTGGGTCGTTCTCTGCTCTCCCCTCTGTGTAGCCATGTACTTCACCCTGCTTGGTCGGGTTAATCCTTTCCCCGCCTGTATATATCATATGTCCGCCACCTCTGTATCGTTATCTTCATCGTATCCTGTTGTTTCGTTTTCTCGCTTCGTTATACCATACCATTACCATTACATCATACCCTATGTACTTTGTATGAACACTCTTAAGTCGAGTAGCATGTAGACATGTATTTTACCTTGCCTGTTATTTCTTAACGTTCTGTTTTATAACTTTGTGTGTTGTACCACTGATAGTGTGCTTTTTTTGTGATTTATAATTCAAAGTGTAGTAGCTGTTAATAAATTGTCTTTTCTGTCTTTATGTCTTTGGTGTGAACTGTCCAAGTCTCATTGAAGCATTCGAGATAAAGCGAACACGCAGAACTTGGAAGATGCCCCTTCTACGACATCACCACAGAGTAGCTTTCGCCGAATGCAAGTTGATAAATGAATGCAAGAAGGCTAGGCAATTTCGTAAGCCTTAGTCGGATAATATCCTTGATGCAGAAGCCCTTCCCAGGTCAGTACCAACACCCCAAAAACTGACTACTGCGCCACATTGAAAACTTTTGACATCACAAAAACATAAGAAAGCCGTACATCATAACAAAAGGACACAGCAGTGCTCTCGGTGCAATTCCAAGGCATCAGAGTAGAATATCGGATGTCCCAATGCGATACAAGGCCGTGATGAGACTGTAAAATCGCCAAATAAACTTCAAGAGTGGATGGCGTTGACGGGTGTCCTTGAAATATGCTCTGTAGCGGAGGAAATTGGTATTGATGATGCTTCTTACCGCCATATACTACGTGTCGTCATTAGTAGTGTGGCCTTCGTTTGTATGTGGGTACCAGGTGTATGAGACATCTCAAGTAGTTGTACCTTTGAAAGTAATCAGTCCCGTGTACAAACGATTTCTGGCTCATGGGCATTTACATCCCAAACAACTGGAACGGAGGTTATCTGTACCCTTCTAAGCCTCGCCCTAAAGTTTTTATATTTACCTGTGGTAGAAAGACCTAGTCGGAGCTAGGCATCAGAAACCCACTTGATATTTCATAAGTAAGTCAACCCACACAACACCCTTCCTCGTCGTTATCTATCTGACACCAGGGAAATGTTCTTCAAAGTCAATACCGCTATTGTCCTGGCCCTCATCGGTGCAGCACCCCGACGCTCGAACCCGTACCATTGACGCATCTAGCTCTGGGTCAATGCCAGCGTCAACAAAGCAACAGGTAGCTTCGTCGTCTGGGTCGCCAGGGGGAGCAAGTGCAACAACGTCGTCGTCAGTACTGCGAGATTAAGCCAAACGTGTATGAGTACAAACACCGGCTTTGAGAGGTTACGGACAGGCAAACATAAATTGGTGCCACCGCGCTTTCACTCTGGACTAGCGGTCGAGGGCTGTGATGGGCCGCTGTGGGTTAATCGCAACAGTCAATTCTTTGCAAATTGCGCCCCACTCGCCGAGAGCAGCAAAGAATGCGGTATTGTCACTTAGTACCACTGCTCTTAATGATTGAATGTGAAAATCTCTATACGTTGGCGAAAGCGTAGCCTTCGATTTTCTCTAGCATGGCCTTTACCTTTAATCATGATTGAAAACACTGCATAAACCTTTGCTTTTTTAGGCCAAGGTCCAGTCGAGATATTTTGAGATGTCTACCAAGGTCGTTCGATGGCCAAAATGGCTTATTGAGAGGGTGTGGGAAGACAAGTGTTGAAGAGGTTAAATTTGACCTAGCCATATGTAAAAAATTATAACAAGTTCATAGGAGAAGTTAGTTAAGGTTTGCTTACACGTACAACTTCCTTTTAAATCTCATGCATTCATGGAGAGTGAAAGGCCGACAAAGTTGAGAAAGTTCTCGAACTAACGTTCAGAAGCAGCCTTACAAGGAGCTTGAAGCAATGAGTGGGTATCACCACCGGGTAGATAGCAGGATCTTTCAACAGGGCGTTGTAGAAACGACTTCACCAGATTGATGTATGGAACTTTTTCATCGTTTTGAGGTAGGCATGATGCCGCCAATGTGCTTAGTCGGAGCCATAAAATATATGGCTTGGAAATTGTTCCTTGAAACTCATTGTACGTGGCGGCTGCTAGATGATTGGTTATTCCCTAACATAAACATTGTAATTGGAAGTGATCTCTTCAAAGAAGAGGATTCCGCGGGTATGGCGAGCTTCAGTCCTCATAATTCTTGACACATTAGTGAAAGCCTCGATGGATCCTTTTAGAGCCTTTTCATCCATATATCTCGTCCAACAGAATGTCCACATCCAGCAGAATGTCCATCCGCTTCGTCATCCAGGCCTGCGAGGCATAAAATAGGCTCGACATTTGATGTACCGTTTTCAGATCGAAAGAACATGCCCTCATCCTTAAGCTCGATATTTTCGAGATCGTTCAACCCATCCACCTGCTCAGCCCACTCCGCTTCATTTCCCTCCCGAAACTTGAAATATTGTGCTGTGCTACTCTCCGTATCGTAGTCCCGACGAAATGTTGTGCCCATCCGTTTTCTCCTTTCCCACAAGATACGAATACCATCATTCCAACCTTTTCCGAATTCAGTAACTGCAGAGGCGTGGTCATCTGGAAGAATAGCTGCGGGAATGTTCTGAGTTGATGTGGGAAATAGGGAGATGGTGGACAACGTTGGCAGGGGAGGGACTATATGTATCTTTGGAACTACCAGAGGGTGATTTCGGCTGACGTTTGGGGCGGGGGTGGAAGATATTGGTACGGCGCGTGGTGGAGAAGTTGAGCCACGTATCGAAATGGTAGCCGTCGCGAGTCCACGTCGCCCACGTCGAGGCCGTCGATTTTCAGAAGTCGACAACGGTTCGGCGTTATCCAGTTCAGTATTTTTTTGTACAAGATCCTCATAGAATGACTTGAGTGCCTTCTCCCGATCTCTTGCTTTCTTGACACCCGCTAGAGCACATTTTTTCCCCAAAGCAAACCACCAATCCATGTCCTGGCCAATGAGTTGTGGGGAACCGCTCCGTAAGAGGCCCGTACAACTGTCAAGAACAAGATGTTTGAGATCTTTAAAGCCGATGAGAAGGGTTTCGATATCATCTTCTGAAACGTTGCAGGTTGCAACATCTAGGAAGTGGATTGAAGGGGGGGCAGGTCGTGGACTCGGAGTGCTCCGGTTAGTCTGTGTACTGGGATTCAAGTAGGCAATTGTCAAAGGCCGAACGATAGGACGACCTGGTATGCGAACTCTAAGGGAACTGAGCGAGGTAAAAGAAAGCTCCGAATGAACGAGTAGGGAGACATGGAGATCAAGCCGGAAGAACACAATAGGCTGGGCAAAGCGTTGATGGGAGTCATCAGGATCGGGAATGAAAGGATCCTGAACAATGGAGATTGTAGGTAAACCCGCGGGAGAAGGCGGCCATGCAGATACAGCAAGCAGGGACGAGTCGAAATAAGATCCCTACGACGAAGGGTGGTTAAAAATCGATGTGAATGGACGTGATGGGGTTACCTTTAGGAACTGGTAGTACGTGGCCTTTTTGACACTACCCAGACATATGAGAAAGTGAATTCTAAAGCAGCTTTCTCTACTCACTAGGGGCGAAATCTCAAGCCTAGATACCTCAGCTTGGGCATGTGCGGCTTAAGAATATCCTCCAGGTGTTCAGGCGCAAAGTTGCTGGGGCCGATCCATATATTCAAGGACACCAGGTTCGGGAGCAATCGAATCAGGTTGACGAGAACGTCTGCATCCACTTGCCAAGTTTCCACAGAGAAGTGGTGGACACTTAACGAAGGGTCAAATGAGTTTGCTGCATCGCCGTCTTGTTTCGATGTTGTGGAACGAAGGCGTTGGTATAAACGAGGAGCTTGGTCGGGATATTTGATGGATACCGAGTTAAAGAGTCCGTGCAACGGAATGGGAGCGTAAGGAAGAGCTCGCGATAACGCTAGAACCGTCTGCTGTAGGACAGAGGTGGGAATATGAGCCAAGATTGCCAAATACAACTCAGCAGGAAGCAAAACGGACATCAATTGATGTTTGTACAATTTTTGGAATTTGTTCAAGGGGTATATAAGTACAAGTGCCTATAATGAATACAATAATGGCCATTAAAATAACAATACCTACAGCGTCAGCGAGTCAGGTCTAAATTAGAGCCGCCTGGGCCCTGCCAAGGTGGTCGTTCCAGGAGTGAAGGTTGCCATTGTGGAACTGTTGATAAGCCACTTCGCCGAGCACCTCTTCCAATTATCCCAGACCTCCGATTCTGGCCCTGCGTACCCATCCTCATTCCCGGTTGCAAATCCAGCGCACGTTGTAACGGGGCTCCTCCCTGGGGATATGGTGGCTGCTGTTGCTGTTGGTCGTGCTGCTGCTGCTGCTCGTGTTGCTGTTGCTGCTGCTCTTGTTGCTCTTGTTGCTGCTGTTGCTGTTGCTGGCCATCCCAATAGAGTGGTGCACGTTGGTTATATCCCTCGCTCCCAGATCTACTCCGTTTTGACGAGATGGATAAAAAGTGGGAGTAACGTCCTCTGTCCATTCGCTCCAAGTCTAAAGTCACGCCAGACGATGCGAGGGTCTCCTCATCAATGCCAAGCAGCCGCCGCAGCTCCTGGTTTTCCCGCTCCAGTCGATTAATCTCGCTCTCCCGCTCTATAGACCAGTCGTCCCTCCCACCTGTCTCAAGGGATTCGGGGGCACCCTTCTCTTCGAGGCTTTCAAGTAGTCGCTCTAGCTCGCCGATATCGACAAAGCTGTCCGTTTCGTATGCTGGATCCTCAGTGCCGTCATATATCGGGTCTGAGGGGTCAGGAGGTTCTCCCGCTAAAGACCGTAGGAGACCACGTAGATGATGTGAGAGACGTTGTAGGGCTTGAGCCATTTCCGTTGAGGAGGCAAGGTCGGATGATAGGACGTGTGTTTCTCGAGTGTGCAGGAGGGTTTCATAATGTCGTGTGAGCGTTAATTCATGCTGCTGTGCTGCTAGCTTAGCACGCGTCGTAGTGTCAATTGTCAATTCTGGGAGGAAGGCGTGAAAGCTGGCGCACCGAATGATTTCGGAACTTGGCCATCACAGTTTCCATCGTCGACTCATATTCTTTTAAGAGCAAGCTTAGCTGCTTGTTTTCGTGGGAGAGCGTCTGGTTCTCAATAATAATCTGTGCATTCATACGCTCAAGTTCCGATTCAAAGTTTTCTATATTATTCCATGCTTAGAAACCGTGTACAATGCCAGTGTTCGACGACGCACCTTTTGAAAGATCAATGTTAAATCTTCGTAGCGCGAAGCCTGGCCCAGAATTAGTAGCTTGAGACTGATGAGGATTATTAGTGCATCTCGGACAGATTGGAAATAAAGACATACCTTAAGAGAGCCTGCCTGGGCTTGAAGGGTTGCGGTGATCTTCTGGTTGAGCGACAGCTGGTCACTGAGCTCGTGAACAAGCTGCCACAGTCGAAGAACATCCGAATCCATGGTAAAGCCCTGGGCTGTGAGATGGTGTTGAAAGGAGTAAATTTTGAAGGATAAAATAACTAATTGCCTGGTAAAGAAAAAAATGTTAGTCGTCGGAGTCAGACGTCCTGTAACTAATGTCAACGCCACTGGGTTTTGAATCCGCCTGTTTAACCTGGAGGTTGTTGCCAAATGTGGCATCGGCGTTCAACCGGTGTTCATGTTCAGGGTTGTGCCGCACTCATCTCTTTTTCGTGAGCATGAGAGGAGGGGACTTGATTTAACAAAAGGCTCACTAGGAAAAAATAATACTGTCGGGTATGATCAAAATCTCTTGTGATACTAAGTTGAGTTTGGCGAGAGTCCATCCAATACTAAATTTGAATGTTTCCAAACGACATTACCGGAGTCCATGAGTATTATATGCATAAATAGGTGGTACATGATCGTATACGAAAACGATGCGAAAGCTACATAGTGAAAAGCCAAGATAGGAGAGCCAAAATAAAGAGATGAGTTATACTTTACACATAGGTGAATAGATGTTATTCCAATATGAATATCAGACCAGAGCCTCCCCAACGGTGAAATGGACGTGATCGCCTTCACCAAGAGTAAGCCTGACGGGCAAGCGAGGATCGATACGAACAGGTGCACTGTTCCCGACAAAAAAGTCACCTCTGCTGAAATTACGGGTGATGGCAGCGGTTTCTTCCTCTGTAAGGTTACGCGGGCGCTTATTTGGACGAAAAGTCGAAGTTGAGGCGCCAGTGAAAGTGCCATTGTAGTCAGAATAATATTGCTGGTGTGTGAGGGTTGGAGTGCCCTGGAGAGTGGCGTACATAGGAGGAGGTGCAAATGATTGTACGGTCGGCGCTGTGTCGGTGTTGGCTGCGATATCATGCAGTAAAGCTGTATGATGCATACCGGGCGTATGATGCGGCTGATGCTCTTGTGCGTCAGGGTCAGGATATGAGCAGGTCTGGGCTAGGCCACGTTTGATACAGCTCTGGCAGGCAGTACGGGGTTAGATGGTGGAAGACCATATGAGGAGATGTCTGCGGACCTGGCAGGGTAGGACTTCACTACATCGAGTTTTGCCGGTGTGACAGGCAACACAGGCCCTACGGACGGACGGTGTTTTTGCTAGAACAGACCGTCAGGATCCCGGACGATCGGCTAGAGAACATAAACGGACGTTTGCGGCCTGAATCACTTGACGATGGAGCTGTTGACTGGATAGGCTGACCCAGTAGTTCCTGTTGATGCTGTTGCTGCTGCTGAAGCTGTTGTTGAAGCTGCTGGGTGTCGATGGACGAAGGAGGCTCCTGCGCCGGTTCGTCTGGGTTGAGCGCCGACATCTCTGGAGCAAACGGAGGCAAGCGCGGGCAAGGTCCGTTACGGGCGTCGGCTGTTCGGTCGTTAATTACGTAACAAATATTAATATTTCACCCGGCTAATTCACCCGGCTAACCACATAACCGGTTTCACCAGATTGTTTCAGTCCAGCTCTGCTCTTGCCACCATGTCCACTGGCCTGTCTCCGCTACAGCCCCCAGCCCCCTTTTCCGACTTTGAATTCTCTTATGAGCCCACCCTGCCAAATCTCTTCCCCAACCACGCGCCACTACCGTCATCTGCAGACCTCTTCTCCCCAGACGAGACACTCGATCTACAGTCCTTTCTCGACAATTTCAGTAGCCTTGACTGGGAACTGCCTCCGCCTGACCCGGTGTTCACCGAATACACCGCAGCCACGCTGGCACCCTACTCAAATCCGCACCTCAACATTATCCCGGAGGCCTCTACCTCCACTCGGCCAAGACACAATACTCGCTCTGCTGCTTCACGCTCCACCATTCATGCCGCACCACCTCCGACAGAAATTCGTGTAGGCTACGACACACGCGACAGTAGCGAATCCCGTAGCACACCGTCCGATCCATCTTCCCCTAATCTCAATGATGAGGACCGTTGCAAATCGCGCTCTAAGCCCCTCCTATCCACGCCCCAAAAGCGGCTTAACCATATCATGTCAGAGCAAAAACGACGGAACGCCATACGGGACGGCTACGCACAACTGATAGAGCTTCTTGCTCCGGCAGGGTCGCCAGGCATCGGTATGCCTACCCGGGGCCGGCCAAAAGGCAGTGGCCTTCGTGGAAAGGGGCAGACGAAGGGAAAGAGCGGTGTGCTGTTTCGCGCTGTTGAATATTGTCGATGGCTTGAGGAAGGCCGAGATGCCCTTCGCGGAGAAGTATTACGCGTTGAGGCGGCGGCCGGAATTCGACATTCTTGACTACGCACTTTTGTTAGTACTCCTTTTCCTTTTTGGCCATTCAAAGTCTTAACTCACCTATGGGTACAGGCTCCTCCTTTGCTGTGACTCTAGAATGACTCCTGGAAATTCATAACATCCAAAATAATACCCTTGCATAGTGGAATACCCTGTATTTGTAGACACTCCACTGGCCACAACCTCAAACTTAACCTTGATCTTGAAGCTGATATCATACAGCAGGCAATGCCATAATCCCCCGAACCGCCTGACCTCAAAATACTCTTTGTTCATGGAGCCATAATCGACAAAGCTATCAGCTAAACTGTCTGAGTGATCTACCACAACGCCTTCTACGATGTCCCAACGCTTTCATGAGAAACTGCCTACGTTTTCTTGCTAGGGACATGAATTGTCTGTACCGTTTAATCTCCGCGAACTCCCTCACACCGCGCTCCTATACCATGTCGATAACAAAGAGACGACCTTATTTCCGACTGAGAAAACGCTTGTCCAGCCAGCCGGCTTGGCACTTGTCAGTCGTCGTGGTGGAACCCAACTTACTTCCGTCGTATCTTTCGTTGCAGGCTCGGACTCTAAATCGAATCATCTCAACTGTGCATTCTTGAGTGATGGACCTGTGTAGTCTACTACTTGTGGCGCAAAGTGCCACTTGATCTCAGAACAACTACAGAAGAGCATAGACTTGGGTAATGTTGCTAAGGTTCCAGTCTTACACTCGCTTGGTGGTAATAAAAGTAAAATATCCTAAAGAGACTGCGCTGGGGGTGTCCCTGTGTTTCGGCCGAACCCCAACTCAAACTTGGACCATGAAAAACCAGCTATTCCCAATACTAGGCAACGTGGCTCCCGAGATAGCTCAATGCGAGGCCGATTTTAGTGGAGGGAAGCACTCCAGCATCAGAATTCAAGAGGCCACTTGATACGCAAGGCTCCTGAGCGCAGAAAGGCAGAATTTACAACTGCTCAACCTACGCAGTCGATAGAGTAAAACACTACTAACTGGGGAAAAACGCATCTCTTGGTAAAAACGGACGAGACTGTTCGATTCGCAGTCAAAAGTTAGACTCTCAAGGCATAAACGCATATAGAGTGTCAGCTCGTGCTAAGGGAACTCTTCGGGACTGGAGCGATGACAGCCACGGTTGAACAATTTTATTGTTGCTTGGCCTACCTCTGACAGTATGCCAGTCCAGCACTGGGTATATATCGCTTGTCGGGAGGTAATAGACCTGGTCGCTTCCCCCGTTGAAACAAGTAAACCATGGCCATGGTAACAGGGATCCAAATCAGCCAGATCGAGGTGATGCAAAGAGGTTCTACAGCGCTAAAATGAATGTCCTGGACAGTAATATTGTCGGAAAGAAGGGGACAAATGGCACACAGATCCAGCGCTAGATCAGTTAGCACAAATCGGCTGACGGGTGGCATCATGCGATCTGCTAATCTTATGGCAGATGAGTGCCATCCTAGATGTTGAGATTCGGCAGAATCAACAGCTGTCCATTACTGAAGTACTGAAGGTCGTGAATTTGTACTTGACAAGATGACATTGATTGTTTGAGGCGGAGCAACCTCGGGAGCATGCCCCGAACTTGAAATGTATGTCCACGTGACGGCGTGTAGAATTTGAGGCGCCGGTGCGGACCGGGGCACTTCATCGTGTACACCAACACTGACCATCAAGATGGACCGTTCTGTACTTCATTTCTTATCTTTCACTAGTGATCTATCATGGCTTCTGACGCAGAGCCTGAGTGGCCTATACCACAACTTGCCTTTCGTATCGAGGACCTCTCCCATCCGGGCACACGTGTTTTCCTCGAATCTGTAACTCCTCTGACAGCGCTGCGCGATGCAGTGGTCGACAGCTTGACTTGGCTTTACACGCCACAGACGGCCCCAAGGAAGTGAGTAATTTGTTGTTAACTATCTAATACTTGTGCTCGAATCAAGATCTAACGCTACAACTTACAAGCGTACAAACTCTGGTCCTAATTCTACGCCCAATGCCTGGCGTGGCACACACCACTGGCACCACTCACCACAAAGAGATACATATGTCACTCGACTACATCGCGAAGAGCGTCTCCCGTGCACATGATGAGATTATCGGAGTATTAACACACGAAGCGGTGCACTGCTTCCAATACGACGCAAAAGGGACATGTCCAGGTGGCTTGATCGAAGGAATAGCGGGTAGGGTTATCCTACTGATACGACGTACTACGATTGACTTTGATCGCTAGATTATGTTCGGCTTCGTGCGGGCCACGACCCACCACATTGGAGGCAGCGAGGTGGGAAGAAATGGGATGCGGGATATGAGACTACGGGCTATTTTCTCGCCTGGCTCGAAGACCTGTATGGCGATGGGACTGTTCAGCGGCTCAACGAGCTCCTGCATGGCGTCCCTTATAAGGAATCAATCTTCAAGAAGGTCACTGGCCTTCCTGTAACGAAACTATGGAAAGCGTACTGTGATTTCTTGGAGGGAAGGCAGGAATAGGAGAATGTGCTTATCATTAGCGCTGGGATTTATCGATTGGTGTGCACCCGTTACCCGATGCTTCCTCTCCATCAGAGCATGCTTTTGGGCGTCTTATTGTTGACAGAGCTATTCGCTCATGTCATGCTACGCATAATTGTCGGGAATGAAATACTGCGGACTGCGATGCATATATCGATGGTTTGATGCGAGATTGGGGGAAAATCCGGGCAGATGCAGATGTTTCGCTACCACGTTTCCTCAGGATAAGAACTGGGACGGGTGTCAGTGACGCTTGGACTTCCGCGATCCTTTTTGTTCTATACACTTCGCTATCAGTCTTAACATGATATCATCCAAAGACTACATACCTATAAAAAGGCGTACATGTGCATAGAAGACCAGGTTAAATGTTTACATACCCGTTTGTAACATTGAAGGGATCGTCCTGTATGGGGTTATACGAGCCTCTTGTGAGCCCTCGACTCTCATATACTTCGCAGCCATGATGAATGTAGGTCTTGCTACATTGTATGAGTCCTTCCTGAGGTTGCCCTCGGTGGTATCCTCGGGAAGGCTAATTAGCTTAGATTCTTGCTCTTAATTTCAGGGAACAATTGCATAGTGTACAAGTGATGATACAATCCAAATAAAGTCAAGTGTGTAACCAGTACAGCTCAACGACTCGGATAGCGCCTTTCTTTTTACTATCTGTTTAAGTCGATGGAACCGCAGATGTACCACCTCGCCATTTTCATGCAAAAGAAGTGGCCATTCAGAACAGGAGTCTTGATTCTCACTCCATGCATTGGGCCATGCGGAGTGGCGCAAGGAGAAACATCCTGTAAATCATGTTTGCGTACTATGAGGTCAATCAGAGACAGATACCCCATAGGCAAGGAGATTGGAGTGCATTGATTCTCAAACGACAAAGAAAATTATTTTGGAGCTGCACGTTAAAACTCACAAGCAATTCTCTTGAAACGAATAGCAAGGCGAGCGTCACAAACCTCACAAACGTCGCTGGGATGGTGGAAATTTTGCGTCCACCGGAACAGCAGATACTCAAGTAGCAGTGAGCCATGTTCCAATTGTACAACACGAAGAAGAAAAAATATAACGACATCGAGACGTGGAGCATACATATTGTAATATTTACACCTGATTTATCATGATGTCGAACATCATCCCCACTCTTCCTCCAACTCTCGTGCTAAGAAATCATCATCGTCGTCGTCGTCGTCTTCGTCATCTTCCTCCTCATCGTCTGCGACATCCATCACTTCATCCGCCTTGAGTGATGAACTACTGATAATTTCTTTGTCCGAGGAGGTCTTCACCGCTAAGTCATCTGCGGATATTGCCTCCTTCAACCGCGAGGCACCTGTCCGATCAGCTGCAAGCTTTTTACGTTTTGCAAGCGGTGAACGCAGTACATCATTATCATTTCCAGTACCATTCACACTCTCGCTATCAGAGGGTGTAACGCTCCGCAACCGCTTGCGGGTCATTTTGGGGGTGTCGATGACACTTCAACAAAGCACAACAGATCAGCCAGTATCAGATAAAGCACAATAAGACCGGAGGACCTACCTCATATCACTATCTGTGTATTCGTCTTCTGATACCGCACCGCTCCTCGTCCCACTCCGTTCGCTCTGTATATCGTCGTCGTCGTCACTCTCATTCAAAAAGGCATCCACTTCATCATTAATGGCACTCCAGTTAATCGTATCCAACTCAAGAGACCCTGGATCCTTTCCCTCCACTACCTCCTCATCCCAATCCTCTGCATCAGGCTCCGGATCTGATGAAATTTGCTGTGCTTCCATCGTCGGACTTAAGCTGCCAAGTCCCGCTGTTGTGGATGGCTCATCAAGAAAGTATGCCGTCTCATCCTGATGCCGCCATAGTGCGATGGAGTCGGTGAACCACGCCAACCACACAATCTTGATGCCACCTCGTTTGCGCGCCATATCGACCTTGACAGTTCCACGCTAAACAAGGAGGCCCTAAGAACTCGGTAGCCCTACAAGAAATGGCAAAGGAGCTGACCTTTGCTGCAACCACATGAGTGATATCCGGCTTGAGCTCAGTCGAACACTGTGCACCAAACATATGTGCCATTCGCCAGATTTCTGTGGACTCTGGCTTTGTGTCAAGTGGGATCACACTTGAAAAAAGTATATGGACACCCTCTAGGACTTCGCTGCGTATTCGAGGGATGATTTTCTACCAGAAGCGAGAATTGAGCGCCGTGCCTCACTCCTGGATAATGGAACTACTAACGGTGACGTCATACGGAGGTTTTTCCCGCCGTTTGCCTCGAACATTACGAGTCGTATATGAATCATGAGAATCAAAGAACCGTAGATGTACCTCGTCTAAAAGCTAGTTATTGGACCATCAGTTGTAATTCAGCCACATGTGCAACTTGTTCTTACTTTAGAAACTCGTTCTAATTCAAAATCGTCGTTCTTGAGTAAGGCCTTTCTTTCAAGTTTCGGAGTTGTTGACCTCTCCTCTGTTACTTCCGCTTCAGATAATGGTTCGTGCTCGTCTTTATGATGATGGTGATGCTCATGTGGCGTTTCTCCTTCTGAGAGGGCTTCTTGTTTCTTAGCTAACGGTCGTTCTTCCAATTGAGCTTCAAGGGCCAAATTGTTCCGCGTGACCATAGCCGTTGTAGTCAGATCGGCTGCTTCGCTCTCGGATGGGGGAACTGGCTCGGGAATTACAAGGGGGGTGGGAGGGGGTGGCACTCTAGAATCCGAAGTTATGTCTTGGGACAAAGTATCACAGCTCTCTGAATCGGTGTTTGACACAGGCGGGCCTTTATGGTTTGAACCAGGGTCAGAAGATGTTGTGGGTGGTAGGACGGGGGTCAAAGGTTCAAGCTTTGGCAGAAATGTAGAATTTATATCACCGATTCCGACAAAGAAGTCATCTGTAAGCCAAAATTAGGTGCTGAAAATGGGCAGGGTAAAAGAGGTACGAACATGGTATGACTTTGATTAAGTTTGGGCTCCATTCCCAAACATCTGCACGATCATCTATGATGACTACCATAGAAGTATCACATGGGAAAAGTCTTTGCAGACTTTTTTGCGTAAGGCCTTGAGGGTGTTTAAGCAGCTGTACCAAGTCAACAAATAAGAAGGAACCCACTGCCGCTTTCGTCACGACTAAGCAGACGTCCTCCGAAGATTTTTCCATCTGGATCAATCGCAGAGCAAACCTCTTCGGCATAGGCTCGAGTGCCCATCGTATAAACGTGCATTTCATACTTTTTAGCGGTATCTTGTAGAAACTCTTTCCATCCTGGTCTGTGGAGATAAAGATATGGGGCATGGTAAAGCAATGTTTGTGGAGAATTCTTACCTCGGTTTTATATAATACATACATCCTTCATTCTCAATAACCTTGTTCTTCCCCTTTCCCTTCTGAGGGAGCGGAGCAAATGATTCCGGGCCGAGGCGAAACTTCTTGACGTCTTTAAGAGCCGCCCAATTGGGATTGCATTCGTCATCTGATTCTGAAGAGGAATCGTCGGAATCTTCAGGGGCTTTACTAGAAGAGGCTTTGTTCATTTGTCGTGCCTCCCACTCTTCCCCCTCTGTTATCCATTCACCAACTGTGGGATCGACGGTAGCGTGCACAATGGTTTGGTCAAGGTCAACGATAAGGGAAAGCTTTCGGGCTTTGAGTAAGCTTTGGGCAGTCTCTCTCTCTATTCTTTGAGCTTCTTCAAGTGATACGGTAGGGCCAAAGGCAGAGTGGGTCATTTGGATGGAAGCACGGGAAGCATCCGAGAAACCAGTATAGTCGGTACTGCGATAATTATGAGCAGAGCCTCACTATAGACAAGGCGTAACGTATACTTGGTCATATCCTTTCCACAAAGTACACACAGACCTCCAAGTTGCATGCCGTGTTTACATGGTTCGATGACAACCACAACGGGTCTATCCTTAGCTTTGGGTTGCGAAATAACATCGCCAACCTTGATATTCCACCTGTCAAGTATGCCTTCAATGGCGGAGTCCCAGGTGCCGAACCGCGTTTCCGGTTTTGCGTCGGCCATATGTGTGAGATGTACAAAGGAATAACCCAACAGTCGCGTGCCGCGCTGTATGGAAGAGGTGGGGAGAGCATCTAGAGAAACAATCTTGATAGGATAAGGGAAAGTAGGAGGGAGATAGAGTTCTGTAGGGCTGGACGCCATATTGGATCGCTGAACCAGGAATGGTCCCGCCGCTTCCACTGTCGTGACCGTATGGAAGGAACCCTTGTCGGATCCCGGATGTAATGTCATCTCATAGACTCACTGATTTTAATTGCTGAACTGTGCTTAATCTGTGTAGTATCTAAAAGTGGTTGGCTGGGAGGTTATACCTTACCCCTGCTTAGAGCCCCATGATACTTGAAACACAGAGGTATGATATCGCTGAAGATCATAAAGCTTCTTACACGGTGCTCTGGTTGGCGACTCAACCGTAACGGTTATATTCCTCCAATAATTCAACAATAATATATATTCAATTGCTAATAATTGAGCTGGTCTCTTAGTCTGAGAAACTGGGCTGAACTTGGCCAGTCCCAACGCTGTGGGATCATGATGATGAACGCGAAGGAAGTCACAACCACGTGATGTCCAGAAGATGCTCACTGTTGACAATGACATGGGTCAACGTTCATCTTCTCAAGTTGAATCACCATCCTGGCACGCTCCTTGTTTACTCTCCTACGAAGGCCGATCCGACTCCATCGTTATCGTCCTTCATACCCGTCACAACATACCCGTCTTAGACCGCTTGCCAGACGATCTGCGGACATGCCCAAACCGTCAAAGGGCGAAACGTTCTATGCTGTTAGCAATGGCCGAGAAACTGGTGTTTTCCTATCATGGTGAGGAGTGCGGTGAATCTACAGCTACCTCCTCGTTGACCTACAGCGCTCAACTAAAACCAGGCGTGATTGCGAAGCCCAAGTGAAGGGGTATCCAGGTGCGAAATACAAGAGTTTTGCCAATGCCGCAGATGCGGAGGCATTTGTTGCTGGAACACTGCCTGTAGGCCCAGCTTCTTCAAATAGAGATGAAGCCTCAACCAGCGGTACTTCTGATACAAAAGGGAAGAAACGTGCAATGCAAGAAGTCCTAGACGAAGCCAAATACGATATTGTATACTCTGACGGAGCTTGCAAAGGTAACGGCAAGGTCGGATCTGTTGCAGGGGTTGGAGTTTGGTGGGGGGAGAATGACCCACGGTGGGCTAGTCTTATCATCATGTTGGTCGATCTATGAGTTGACCAACTGAGTACAGAAACATCGCCGAAAGATGCCCTGGCGATCAAACGAACAATAGAGCCGAACTTATCGTGCGTGACAACCTCTCGACAACGATGCTGACCTGAATTTAGTATGTAGGCTATCGTGCGCGTGCTCGAGACAACACCGAAGAGCAAAAAACCTCTACTCATAAAGACCGATTCACAGTATAGTATCAATTGTGCGTATGCTCAGAATCCCAGCAGGAGGCTGTCTGATGCTTGTCTAGGCATCCATGATTGGCTACCAAAGTGGATAAAGAACAATTTCCGAACAGCCGGGGGTGAACCCGTAAAGAACGCGGGCATTATAAAGTACCTGGCTACTCTACAGAAAGCACGTGGTCTCTTCGGTCAAGTTGTAGACTTCAAATATGTCAAAGGCCACAGCGGAGATCGAGGAAACGATGGTGCCGACGCACAGGCTAATCTCGGTACACTATTACCATCCGTTCCAGAGAGGGATTGGGTGAAGGAGGAACGAGAATATATGAAGCAGGCAGAGGAGGAGCGTGCAAGAAATCAAGATATATCGAAGTATCTAGAAAAACCGCCCTCCGTCGACATCATTTTTTCGCCGTCTACTGAGAACCCACGAAAATTGAGGAAAGTTAGCCACGAGGCCCCTTTCACCAGCGCATCTACACCTGAATCTTCTTCCGCTCCAACTCCAATGAAATCAATTTTACACACAAGGTCGTTGGCGGCCTCAAAGGCAACACCGCTTGTTACTTCACCCTCAACCCCATCACGTACTGCTGCAGTCCAAACGACCCCTTCGAAAGATATCGGATCAATGACGACTCCATCTATAACATCACGAAAACAAGATATAGTACAGACTGCCACCAATCGAGTAGCTCCACCACCGCCTTCATCGACTGAACTCATATCACCAACGAACATCAGTTCAATTACCCCCAAGAAGGCCCCAAGATCTCCCATAACCTGTACTTTTTACTCGCCATCACGCCGGCATGGTGCTGGGCTCTTCACCAAAACACCACCCCCAGATGCTCTGAACCTCAAGGCTATGTTACCAGACCTACCGTCTGCTTCTGCCCGAGCTCGGGCCGTGGAGCTCGCAGCTAATGTAAAAATACAAGCATCAAAGCCTCCTGAGGCACAGACCATTTCTGGCCTGAGCCCAGGGCCGATGGCGATGAGTGTAAACACGGAGGATATTGACATCAATGTAAGTCTGATTATGTCAGGAGTGTTCAGATGGTGATGAGTTGACTCATTTTTCCCGACCCAGGACTACTTGGATTGCGTTGCCGATGATGACGAACTATTGGATGACCTTTAGAAAATGTACCACTGCACTTTTCCCGCAATCTGGCTTTGAAGTTCATAGATCTATACTATGCTTACAATTTTTGGTATAAAGCTTGTTTTAAATCTAGGTAAGTCTGCTCGTTGTTGATGTATGCTGGCATACTAACAATGACAGTACGAGTAGGCTGTAACCTCAACACATCGATATCACCAAAGTACTGAAAAACTCAGGTTTAGTTGCAGATCCAATTGATCGAAGTCAAATACCCGTTAAGGGATTAAATACGAGCATAATGTGTCAATCTACTATCATCTAATTCTGCAGGATCAGGGGGAAATTCTCAAAAGCGCGCAAGAGTGTATAGTCCCATAGTTAATATTGGATTTTGAAAGGTTGGTCGTCCTGGATACCTACCTACCAGTTCCACAGCGATGTGCGACCTCTATTCCCATTAATGACTGGTTGTTGCGTAGAACACCAGCTCATCAAACGAGAAGGTGAAGCGACCACATAATCAACCATCATGCACTTGGAGGGTCAGCGCACCGGGCAACCCTGGGTACTGAGTACTGAGTAAGCATATCCATGTGCTTATACTCCCTTACATAGATCATTTCTTCGATTCTGATGTCTGATCTCCCTTTGGACAACATTGTGCAACACATTTTGATCATCGTCAATTCATCCAACGAACTCCCCATCTCCCTACCAACCAAGCCTATCTGCCTCAACTATATTATGAAAATAAGCTTGCATCTTTACTCTCCATGGCCCATCATGATGCACAGCCAGAAACTTCCACGATGATTTTACACTTGACACCAAAATTATCTTTAGCTTGAAGTGGAGGCGCGCATGTAAGTTTATGCTTGTAAGTGGTGGTATCGGTTCACAGAGTAAATGCAGTAGTTTTCAAGGTGAAACATATCTTTTTCTGATAGGAATGGTTGCTTACACCCAGGTGGCTGCAAATTTCCAAGCGCCACGCATAATCTGATCGAACCTGAAACACTGTTACTTTTGGAAATTAGGATCGGTTACAACATATCTTTTGGCTGCGGCATGTTGTCATGCCTGAGATGGGCTTCACCTGGAGAATCTATTTTTCATCTCCAAGGCACCCAAGCAGAGATTGCTGTCATCCTCTTCCCAACTGGTGGCAGCACCATGGCATCGCCATCGGCCCGTGTTGACCTATTTAAGAGACGAACCAATGAATTCTTTCCCCAACACTCAGCTGGTTCTGAGCTTCATCCCTAAACAAACCTACCCAACCCGCAGCTGGTCTGACCAAATAAATCACTTAACTTCACAATGAAATACTCCTCTGCTGTTTTTGCCGCTGTCGTTGGTGCCACCCTCGTGTCCGCCCTTCCCGCTCCTACTACTTCTGCTGAGACAGCCGCACAAACTACCGCTACCCAGCACGCCGCTGTCGGTACCAACGTCAATCGTGTCAATGACAAGCCTGTTGTAGCCCCGCAGCTCGGTGCGCAGAAGGTCTTCAAGTCTAACCGCAGGCACAGGCATAGAAAGGGCAAGAAGACTGCCCCTTCTGTCCCCACTACGCCTACCACGCCTACCACTCCCGAGGCTACTTCTCCCGCTCCCATCGTTGCTGCACCTGTCGTTACACGCGACTTCGATGACGAGCTCTTTACTCGTGACTTCGACGAGATCCTCGAGGCTCGTGGTAAGCGTCGTGGTAGGAAGGGCAGGAAGAGCGGTAACTCTGCTCCCCCTACCCCTGATGTAACCACCCCCACTTCCGATGCCACCACCCCCGCTCCTGATTCGGCAACCACTGTCACACGCAACTTCGAGGAGCTCGAAACTCGTGGCAAACGCAGAGGCCGCAAAAACAGGAAGAGCAAGACTGGTGATTCTACTCCTCCTGCTTCTGGTACTTCAACTCCCAGCATCCCCAACACTCCTGATGCTTCTTCGCCTGGGCCCGATTCTGTAGCCTCCGTCACACGCGACTTCAGCGAAGAGCTTTTTGTGCGCGAGTTTGACGAGGAGCTCTTTGCACGTGCCATGGATGAAATTTTGGAGGCTCGTGGCAAGCGCCGCGGTAGGAAAGGCAGGAAAGCTCAGAAGGGTGGTGACTCTGTCCCTCCTACTCCAGACACTGCAACGCTTGATGCATCCTCTCCCGCTCCCGATTCCGCTGCCGCCGTGACACGCGATTTCGACGAGGATCTCTTCACTCGCGACTTCGATGAGATTCTCGAGACTCGTGGAAAGCGCCGTGGCCGCAAGGGCAGGAAAGCTCAGAAGGGCGGTGACTCTGTCCCTCCTACTCCTGACACTGCGACCCTTGATGCATCATCCCCTGCTCCCGATTCCGCTGCCTCCGTCACGCGTGATTTCGAAGAGGATCTCTTCACTCGAGATTTCGATGAGATTCTTGAGGCTCGCGGAAAGCGTCGTGGCCGCAAGGGCAGGAAAGCTCAGAAGGGCGGTGACTCTGTCCCACCTACTCCAGACACTGCAACGCTTGATGCATCCTCTCCCGCTCCTGATTCCGCTGCCTCCGTGACACGGGACTTCGACGACGAACTTTTCACTCGTCACATGGATGAAATCCTCGAAGCTCGTGGCAAGCAACGCGGGAAGAAGGGTAGGAAACAGACAACTCCTACCACTCCCGACACCCCAGTCCTTGAAGCCATTACTCCTGATGTTTCCATTACTCCTGATGCTTTTATTACTCGTCGTGGACTCTGGGCCAACTTGAAGGCCAACTACGAAAACCGTCAAGCTCAGTCCCAGTCCGCTTATCGCCGGGACTTGGACGAGGTTGAAGCCCGAGGGCTTGCTTCCGCATTTGGGGCCATAGTGGATACCTTCAAGGGAAAGAAGGCCGCTCCTGTGGATCCAAATGCAGCATACAGGCGCGAATTCTTAGAGGACCTCGATGCTCGTGACTTTGAAGTTGACGAGCTCGACTAGGTGAGTTCCTGTTTTATCATTGTTTTTCAAAACAGTAACTGACTTGTGACGATCGTAGTTCTCCTCACACCGCATCCAACGCAGCGCAGCAATTACATGCAAATTAGTAGTTCGATTCATCTTTAGGTAGTTGAATCTTGTGAAGTATAATAACCAAAAAAATTGTACATATGGCATCCTGTCATACAGGAAAATACTTGGGCAGCGCTCAGGACATTGGCACGACCACCTTCACCCGCCAGTTCCGATAAGAACAGCCTAGGTCTTTAACAAGCTTCAAGGCTTTCCTTGTTGGAATTGAATTGACTAGGACAACAAGACTGGGCAGAGATGTTGATCAACTGGCCTTGTTGCAAAAATGACCATCGCCCGCATTTCTTGAGTCAATCATTACTGGCAGCCGATTTGTGTGATTATCTTCAACAAGGAGCCAGTGCTAAGATTAAGAACAAAAGGTTTCAAGCTTGGATCACGTCTGACGATGCCCCTGCTGATCACACCCTCGATCAACGCCTTGATCAAAAAGAGGAATAATAGCTCAATCCATCAGATGGCAGCTGTCCAAATCCGGACAAGGCAACTTCCATACGAGGCAGTGTCCTTGTACTCCAGACTACGAGCCAAGTGGTGCTCTGGATATATAATGTGGTTAAGCATACAGAATATATCATACCTGGATACACCCAAGCCTTGAAATCATCACTGCTTCGTTAGGACTCCAGGTTTCGCTCTCACGAACGCTCAGACTTGCCAGACCAAGACAATAGTGCCTGACGCGCTCCGACATCTGTTCCGCGCTTATTATCCAGTATCCGTGCCTATAACTAGGCAATCCTTTCCTATCGTCTTCGTTCTCTTCTTCTGCATCTTTTCCTGCTTTTTCTTGCTGTGTTTCTTCAAGTTCATCCTTTTCTCTTCACTCGTTCATTTCATCACCACATATAATTCATACCCCCGCAATGTCGTCTTATACCTCCTACCCTGCACCAACCTCACCCACTTACGGGCTCTTCCCCGCTGGCACCACATCTCCCAACGCTTTCGCGTCATTACACCAGTCGCCGCGCGACTCACATGCCATGTACGCCGCGTTTACCACCACTTCCAGCTCACAACACCGTCGCGGGAACTCGCAGTCTCAGAGCTCGAGCGGGCTCAAAAAGTTTATGACACGGAAGTGAATCGCACCACCACACCCATTGAGATTTAACAACTCCCATTGCGATCCGTCACTTCCCCGTGAACGATAACTTTACGACACCATGTAACGCACTAAACACACACCGACCGCCCGCTCGCTCGCTGCCGTCCACATCATCCTGCTGGAGGTTACAAAAGGGAAGAGGGGAACGACCACCACGACCGTCACCAAGTGTTGATCACGTCCAGTTCACTCCATTCATCACACACCCATCACAGCATCATCCTACCCTAGCATATATTATTAGTCTGTATTTTTTTCACAACACGCACTGTATCACCTACGAATCTATCTAGCATTTATTGGCAGGCTGATGATAGTAATGAGTGACCAAAGCGTGAGTAAAATTGAATATCCCCGATTGTTTTGCTTTGGGTACCAAAACTTAGAAATGGCCCCTTCAACGTTGGCCTCCGACCACAATCTCTTCCTCCTCGTTCTCCGCGACGAGCCCACATATGGCCCCTTCACGAGCTTCAGTTCCCGCCGCATCGCCCTCAACCGACCACCTTACCGCCTACGCACTTTCCCTCCTTGGCGAGTACACACACACCCTCGACTCGTTGCCCCTTGACCTTTCACGCAACTTTGCCGACCTCCGCGAGCTTGATGCCGTCCTCTCTTCCTCCATGGCCTCCATTACCTCCAAGATCGAAACACTCACCAACATGATCGAAAAGGGTACTTCTCCGAAGGAGGAGCGCCTATGGCTCCTCACAGAGATTGCAGACGAGGCCAACCGTCTCAAACTTGGCGGCGAAGACAAGATTCGCGTTGCATGCCAGGCCGCCGACAACCTCAAACACAACACGGCCCACCTTAGAACACTTGCCGAGCACATTCCCGACTTCGATGCCGCCTCCCTCAACAGGAAGACTACATACCCACACGTAGCCGCTCGGTCGTTCATGCCCATCGTGTCTGCCGAAACAGGGAGGAGAAGGAGAGTTGCATATGGCTCACTGTTGGTCAGTGCACCAGACCCTAGCCCTGCGAAGAAGCGACAAAGGGTGCAGCGGGACGATGACCTCGATCTTGGCCGGTCACCCCGGAAAGACAAGGGACAAGAACCAAACAATCGCTCTCGCGCCCGAGCGAAAAAGTTTGTCTATACAAAACCCATTTCTTCACTTCAATCTGACCTGCGACCAATAGGAACGACCGTGCCGCCTCCCCCTCCGAATCCCTGGTATCTGTCACGTCTCATGTCCACGCCCAGCCAAACGGTTATACTGCCTACCGTGGAGGTGCCAACAGCACCAGCGCACGGGGGAATGGTGGTGCCTCAACCAAACGCGCACGAACTTCCGCTAACAACCGCAGCGCGACTCCTCACATGGCCATTGATCACTACGAACCAAATGGTATCCCTCACACTAATGGTTCGCGTCGGGATGGCGGGTACGAACTCCCTCCTAGCTCCCTTCACCCATCTCTACCTACCGCTTATCCGAACGGTACCGCCAACGTGGCTATTGGCCACACGATGCACCATCCAAGCCCGTACGACCTTCATGTCGTACCACAGTCCATCGTGGCTGCGCAGGACTGGAATCCACCGCTCACGCAGCAGCTAGAGGGCCCGGGAATGCCAGTGTCGCGCGCACACCCCACACATCCTTTCCAGCCCACTAACTTAAATGTCGGCGTGGGTCCTGGGCTCCCTGGCGAAGCAGCCGAGGGTGATGACGACAAAACGTATTGTATCTGCAACAGCGTTAGTTATGGAGAGATGATTGCATGTGATGACGCGCAATGCGAGACGGAATGGGTATGTCCTTTGAGGTTTCTTGGAACATCTAATGTTTATAACGCTTTACCTCACAGTTCCACTTATCGTGTATCAACCTTACAGTGCCTCCTTCAGGACGGTGGTTCTGTGACTCTTGTCGGACCAAGCGTAATGCTAAACGGTCGGGAAGAGGTGGTAAACGGAGAGCCGGGGGAGGGAGGGCTGGGGCACGGGCTGCGTAACGCTCATATGGATACAACTCACTTAATGCTATTTTTTGGTTTTGGAACTAAATATTATATTTGTATTATATCACTCAATTGCCTCCTCTTCATGTTTTCATGTTTCAAAGTTCGTTGAACATTTTTGAGATGGAAGTAGGATAAAGAGAAATATGGGTACTGAAGTAGAAATAAAGCAAACACTGTTATGAAGCGTGTGGATATCCTCAACGACGTTTCGAGTTACGGTTGTCCTCTAACCCTGGAGAGCTTCTGCGTTTCCTGCATATAGAGGAAGGTCTGAGTTTGGAATAAATTTCCAGTAAGGAGTCCGACTGACCGACTCATACTCCGATCCTCAGGTTCGCCACTTGGAGTCCTGCCTAGGTCTTTATTGGTACCGCCATAGTCCAAGCCATCAACGGCTGGCGCATTGCCATCGCGATCCTTGTACTTATTCTGGTTCCTAGGCCCTGTGGGTACCCCAGGCGGAAGTGGCGATGCAGGTCGCACAGGCACCAGTGGCGGTACTGAACACAAGGGCACACCACGAAACACAGAAGTAAGGTAGAATACGACAAAGATAAGGGTTGAGGAAAACAGAGGCCCACATGTCACCAAAACATCGGATATGTATCAAAGTAAGTCAACGTACCACCTTCGCCGCCGAATCCCCGCCCCCGCCCCCGACCCGAGAAGCCCCGACCTCGGTTCATGGGCTGTGCACGTCCGCGGTATGCAGCAGGTGCGGCGCCACGTCCTGGTACCGCAACGGGTGCAGCGACCTGCTGGGGTGCTTCCATTCCCTGGTACATCTGCTGTCCCATATTTTGTTGCTTTGAGAAGAAACAGGTATCACTCATTCGAAGTACTATTAACACCTAAAAAGTACACCACACACCTGCATTGCGTACTCGTTCCCCATACCCATGTTCATCATGTCTCCTTGTGGCTGGCCACTGAACCCTCCATCCTGCATAATTCCGACATTCACATTGACATTGCCCTGCTCCGGCGTCCCATTACCCACACCCACGCCTGGCTGCATCTGGGCCCCGCCATCTTGTTGCATCTGCATCATTGTGCCCATGTCCATCCCCATGCTCATCGGCCCCATCATGCCAGTCATATCCATCATCACGCCCGGCCCCATCATCCCTGCACCCGCTCCCCCGTTCATCATCGCTGTCGTCCCTGTCATCACCATTTGCCGCACATCCGGGGGCAGCACCGTTATCTGGTCTTCCGACATCGCAGAAAAGTTCTACGAAAACAGCCACTCAATCTAATGTAGATGATGAGAGGTAAGGTGAATAATTACGCACGAGGACATTAGTCTTGAGCACATTCGCGAGTTCACCCAAGTCGCGTCGGCGGTAGCAGTACGCCTCCCATGAGATCTCATCGAATCCATAGTTGAACCAGTCACTAATGTCAGAACCAGGCCTCCGCCAGGGCTTCTCCCCCATCGCACCAAGGTCCACGTCGAGGATAGAGCGGCCATCCAGTACACCCGTTACCGTTGGGTCGATAACAGGATGAGATGGTGGGGCTGTCACTGGGGGGAGAGTCGAAGTATCTACACCGTCGTTCGGGGGGATATCATTTTCGGAATGTTGAACCGCTGTGGGTGCTTGGGATACTGGCGTGGATTGTGGCTGAGAAAGTGAAGGTAAAAGTCCAGCAAAGAATGACGAATCGGCAGATTGTTGGGGTTGAGATGATGTTGGCGCTTCAGGAGGTCCACCACGCGATATAGGGGTATATTCTGTTAATAATGAAGGTTGAGGGACTGCAAAGAGTACATCAGAATACTGTGAATTCGGGTGCAAGATTATCTGACTTCTAGGTTGAGTTGGGATAGATGAACTTGTCGTTCTTCCAGTAGGGGTTCTGCCCAATGGCGCTTGCCTATAATAATTCAGCATTTAGAGCGCATACACCAAGCTAAACACGTCACCGGAAATCCAAGGCCCGTGGTGTTGCCTCCATAATGATTTCCACCTCATCGCAAAGAAAGTCAGATAGAGGTGCTGAGGACAATGATTAGAAACCCACATCCTCATCTTCACTTTCATCTCCGAGCTCAACTTCCTCTTCCCCCTCTCCCTCTCCCTCCTCCTCTTGTGCATCACTCGTTCCATTTATGGGCGCTTCTGGTGTGCTCGTACTGCCCTCAGCCCCAAAGATATCGTCCTGTAAATCACGTTCCGTTTCATAGGGACCATTTGCCGATGGGTCTATCTCCTCGTATGATTGGATTCTAAAATGTTACATTGGTTTTCAACATCTTAAGAGATGTATTGCGACTGATGACTCACGGTGGGGAGACTAACGTATCACCCAAGAAACAAAAAAAAGGTACACCAAAACGATGTCATTTCAGTATTGATAATAACAGCAAGCCTCCACGGTTACAAGAGGGCGTTCTTGGTTCTTACCATGTTTGCGTTCTGGTGGAGGTGCACTCCCATACAAAAAATCATCGTCGTCATCCCTAGCAGCCCACAAGTCAGCGGGATTGCATCTAAAGGTGAAAGCGCGCCTTACATTATGGGATGAGAATAAGCACTGGCTCAGAAAGAGGTGAAGTGGAAAGCTGGAGAACTACGCGTGACAGTACTATTGTGACATGTCACGAAGATATTTGGAAGACGAAGTTCACAGTTAGGAAGGCTCATGCTCGCCATTTGTTCAGGCCGCTGTTCGTCGTGGGTGGTAGCGACCAAAGCTGTTCCACCACTGCTTGCAGTGTCTGCATCACATCTTCCGTCGACATCACGAGGATATGCAATCTCAGTCAAGCCTGCCAAAATCCTGCCAGGCAAAAAACTGCCACGCGTGTTCAAGGATAAAAAAGCATACCAATACAGCTGGTATTCCAAAATCCTAGATGGCAGCAATAATGGACCTCTCCTTTTCCTTCGCCATGAGGAATTTTCCGCCAATCGTTTGTCAAAACTACGTCGCGACATTGTAACCGCAGCCAATCGTACCACACCATCTCTCACCTCCGCTGCTATCCCTGTCACCCCCCAACTTCAACCTATACTCACTCATGTCCGTACAAGCATCTTCGGTGCTGCTCTGCGCGACTTTCCTGGTGTAAATAATGCCGACGCCAACGAGATGATCGGTAACACCACCGGCAACTTCGCCATTCTTTCTCTTCCTTCGTTTGACCCTCCACAACTCAATAACATTCTCCGTGCTCTGGAACGCAGTATACCCTCGCGCCCAAAAAAAACGCCCGAAGAAATAAAAAAGGCAGAGGAGGAAAAGAACGCAGATCCCGCAACACCAGGCCGAAGGATGAAACGTATGCGGGCTATCTTGCACCCTGAGCTAAGGCTTGTTGGAGCGGTTGTCGATGGGCGGGTATTTCTACCAGACGGTGTGAAGAACGCTGCAAAACTACCCACACTTGAAACACTGCGTGCGCAGATCGTGGGGTTATTGAGTGCCCCGGCCATGCAACTCACTGGTGTCCTTAGCCAGGCAGGTGGTGGGCAGTTGGCACGGGTATTAGAGGGGCTGAAGAAAGGATTGGAGGACGATGCAACTCCGTCATCAAGTACTGACTCTGCACCACCACCATAATGTGCATTTAATGAATTTTTACTGATATCATAATCTCTATGGCACTGGCACCACCCAAGTAATGAAACCATGCAAGCTTCATTCGATGGACTCGGCGTCTACATCTTGTAAGCAAAACTCCCATGTCCGATCCTCACCTCCTTCCCCTGTTCTGCCCGTCCCATGAGCACGAGTACCTTTCGTCATCCTATGCTCGTAGCCTTCATAAACACTTCTGTTAAAGCCAAAAGAACGTAAAAGTGTATACCGCGGGTTAGGCGGCGTACTTCCCAACATGGGTAATGGTGGCTTCTTCGCAAGGCGCGGGACATCCCTGCTCAAATCATTTTAGTGACAATTGAAAAGGAGTGACGATCCGACGTACCATAGCGTATACGGGACTACATTCCTCAACGTGATTAGTACTGTGCCCCGTGTCTTGATAACGTCCTCAGGACGGACAAACTTGTAGTTTTCTCCATCCTCCTCTTCTATTGGCATAAATTCGTCTTCTTCCACCTGTTCGTCATCATCGCCGTCCCTCTTCTTGCGTTTCCTCGACGAAGTGAAGGAAGGCACTGGGCCAAGCGATAGGGTTTTCGCAGCCGATCGCAGGAAACCAAGAATTAAGACCTGATTGGAAAGTATATTCCTATCTTGATCGTTTATTCCCTTGCCTAGCAGAAACCAACAATATCACGAGTTATATTAAAATATACCTTTAACATGGGTAGTGAACAAACCAACGAACCGGCATGAGGAAAGTTCCACACTATTCGATCCCACTTCTTCCCTTTCAATTGGGCAGTCTTTTCTAACCTCGTCGCGTCGACCTCAAAGAAGACCTCCACCCCCATCTCACGTAGGTCTGCGACAATATCTTGCGCGTCTGAATATTTCTTATAGCATTGCTCTTCCGAGTCGTATGCCGTCGCGGTTAAATTTCGCGGTGGGAGGTCCAGCAGATGAGAGGGTGCATTGCACACCAAGGCACGAGCGAAGGAAAAGTTGCCTTCTCCAACGAGAAGAATTTTGTCAGTTCGCCGGAATGGTACTGTTGGCCTCAGCAGGGGCCCGGGTACAGCTTTTCCCTTTCCCTTCGCATCATTAGTGCCTCGCGCAAGAGAATTTACTGGCGCAGAATTCCTGTGCTGGTGCTGTTGCTTTACATTTTTCTGCGTCCGTTGCTCCGTCACCTGTGCAGCATGGGAGAGCTTTTGTTTAGCCTTTAAACGAGACTGTTGGGATTGTAGAGCGGCTTTAAGGTTTTTCCCTTTGCCCATACTGCGTTAGATGTTGACCGTTGGCTGATAGGTTTGGATGCAAATTCCAAGCGGTTGTTGCGATCTAAGGATCTAGCCAAGCACCGCCAAGCCCCAGATCGGTGACGTGCACAAAATGATCCTCCGCAATTTGGAAGTGCCACGTTCACCATTCGTTCACCTTGTACATTCGTCTCCTAACCTCATCACTCCTTATCTACTAACTTATACAACACAAAATGGTGTGTAATCTATCTTATAACAGATATTTGCGCCGAATCATAGTTGTTTTTCAGCCCACCGAATTTGAGATGCGCCAGCGGAATGCAAAGTTCGCGAAAGATGCCAAGTCAGGCAAAAAGCCTACGCACCCGTCGAGGCAAGAACAGCTGGCGAAGAGGAGTCCCATAAATATTTGGGCATTAGGGGTGATTGTGTTTGTCGTCGTCGGAGGAGGTATGATTTCATCCGTGTCATATATCCTAGTTGTTGTGGTCTAATGTCCTGCTTTCCTTATAGTGCTATTCGAACTAATTCGTATCATGTTCCTGTGAGGGGATCTCATAAAACTATGGTTGGCTAGCCCTCCAGTCTTTATACGGAAATAGGGCAATGGAACGTGCGCTCAGGCATTACACTTATATATATTCTCGTTCTTCATACCCGGCGTGTATTATCTGATCATTCAAAAAGTCTGTATATCAAAAAGTCGTGGTATTCCAAGAATGATGCAAGCGAGGAGATACATTGGCAACCCTCAGTCATCCCCAGACGTAGCACTAACATCCATGCTCTGGCTTCTCAAGCTGGCACTTGTACTTCCTTTAGATTTTTCCTTCTCCGACCCACCAGCGCCACCAGTAATTTCGATACCATCCATGCCATCGGCCTCCAGTTCTTTTTCATCTACCTTGATTTCATCGCCAGCCCACACGCGCATTGTTGGCTGCCAGACCATGACAACATTGTCTTCAGAAGCGCTCGTAACAGTCCAATTCTCCGCCTCGCCTGGCGCCCACGTGAAATCAGTAGGACGTGCTGTATGACCTGCATAAGTGTAAAGTGCTGTGAGCGAGGATTTGGAGACGAGAATCGAGGGGGTGCCTTATACCTCCATGAACAAAGAGCAATTCGGGTGGCCCATCTTCCTGGTCATCAGGCGTCTGCTCTTGTCCAATGAGTGAAAGATCCCAGATATTAATACGACGGTCACTGGATGCTGATGCGAAAATGCTGGGGTTGTGTGGCGACCAGGCAACGTGGAGGACTTCATCGGTATGTGACTCAAATACGTGTAATCTCTTGTTAGGCGTCCGCATGTCATGGAGAACACACGTCTTCCGAGATTAAAGACAGAATGTCATCCATGTGCAACCTATGTTGAGAGTAAGAAACGAACCTTGTCCGCACTACCTGTTACAACTAAATGTTCCGTTGCTGGGCTGAAAGAAACCGCCAGAATTTCTTGTTCATGCGCCTGGACT
This sequence comes from Myochromella boudieri, assembly GCA_018221655.1. Taxonomy (NCBI): domain Eukaryota; kingdom Fungi; phylum Basidiomycota; class Agaricomycetes; order Agaricales; family Lyophyllaceae; genus Myochromella; species Myochromella boudieri. Next base: position 3,345 of record JABCKU010000040.1, on the reverse strand, counting down.
TTTATTTTAGCATCATTAGGTGACCGCTTGTCCCATCTAAGCAGAGGTCAGCGTTATGCTCGTGCCACATAAAAGATGAGAATGTACATCATCAACATCTTGTCGTCGCCGACACTCGCGAAGAGATTCTCATCAGTTGCATGCCAATCAACATCCTGTGGACCAAAAAATGAGAAGATGAAACGGTCAAATTCGCAAAGTACGTACACCAACAACCGACGTATGCCCTCTAAACACAGTGGTAGGCTCAATGGCATTGTTTGCTTTCGTGTATGAGTTTATATCCCTGTCTCGTAGTATGAGCTTGATTTTCCTCAAGCATAGAGGTGAACGTACCAATGACAAACTGTCATATCTTCAGACGCGCCAAGGATATGTCCAGCCTTGACGGGATTCCAAGCCAGGCCAAATCTGGATCACGATCGACGTAAATATATCCCAAGTCCAGTCGTCTAGAAAGCAGTTGATGGCTCACCCCTCCCTATTTTGCCCGACTAGCCTTATATCGGGCTTGCACACGCCCCCCCTCTCAGGCTCACTCGAGTGCTTCGTGCGGTCGAAAATGAGTACTTCACCTGTAACAGCTTTCGTTGCAATGAGATCAGGGTTCTGAGGCATGTACCGTGCCCTGTTAACTTCGCCAGCGTGGTTGATTTTCTGGATGATTTGGATTCGCGGAGTGGGGGGAATCGTATGTCCACCAAGCTCACCACGCTCATCATCGTAATCGGTCGAATCGAGCTTGTCTGCTCCAGATGCGGGGTTGTCACGCTTTGGAATATGGACAGTGGCAATCTGGAGGTAGTCTTGCGCTTGTCCGGAGGTATGCGTACCGAGGAGGAGCCTATGGGTGGTGTAGCTCTTGTTTGGTGGCCTTAGGAAGTTTATGGGCATCAGTACAAGTAGTGGCGGAAAACTCTGGAGGACGAACGATTCTTTGTCGGGGAACCATTGGCAGGTTAAGCTGGGCCAGTCTAGAGCATGGGTAATGACAACGTCGTAGAGATAAGGTGCATTCTTCTTCCTGTCATGACACTGTTTATGAGGTCCTGCACGACGAGATATGTACAATGAGGGTCACCATGTTTTGTATTCCTAAATGTGCATATAAATATTTGAATCAGAGAACAAGAGATAGCTCAGGCGAACCTCATTGATTAGTTTGTTCTCTTCTTCTGCAGCGAGATCATCCTCAACCTCCTCCACCTGCGGCTTCATTTTCAACTTCGAAGACTTGTTGGCTTCGGGTACGAGTTCTTAAGTAAACGAGAATGCGATCTTCAAAGGTTTCCTAATCAAGATGCCACTGATAGAGGATGGATTGCTGTGGTTTGAGTGAGGAATGAAATCGACGCGACGCGCCGTTTCTCACGGTTGCATCGACCATGGCTTTCCGTCATATATATCCAACAATTCTAATTTGTTTGCATGCAAGAGATTGAGACTATCTAATTAGGTGACTAGCACAGTGTAATGAGGGGGAATACGCAGAGCAACACGCATAAACTGTTCATGGGGAAGCAATCTATATGCATGCCGCTTGAGAGGGTGTACAGGTTGACTATGAAGCTTTATCGAGTGATAGTAGCAGCTTTTCTAGATCGAAGCGAGGGTCTTCGGTGTCTGTGATTACTGTGAACAGCTTTGCATTAGCAACAGGACTTGGAAGGCTCAGATAAAGCGTCTTCGCCGCCAGCAAGCCGGATGCGGAGATACGGAATGGGTACTGAGCACACACCGTTAGAGCTTTTTGAGTCTTTCTGTCTTTTCCACGCCTCCTTAGCCTCAGCAATCAAACGTTCTCGGCTGTGTGTGGCATGCTCGAGTTTTTGCTTGTCATGGTTTACTTGTAGTGTGCGACGGTGGTAGAAGCCATAGACAACACCAGTGAAGAGCGCCGTATACCGGGCAACCTATTTGCATATACCAGTGATAATTAGATTTTTGAAAACACTCGAAACAGGGGGAGACACACGTTAACTGTTGCTGAGACCATGTCAATTGCCTTGTCCGTTCACACAGAATCTAGGGTCAGAGGCAAAGATCCTCAGTAGGTACTGGATAGAGAGCACATGGAAATTATTGAGACGCTACAGACAGGTGAACACTTACCTGAGCTTTTGAGGGGGCGGGTGTAAGGAAAATGTATCGGAGGACGGCAAGCGGAGAATTTCGGTAGTGTGTTACGTAATGACGCCGTAAGACGCTTGTGGCCGTAACTTCAAAAAGCCCGCTTATTGTACTGGCTACAAGTGTGCTCATTGTTGAATAAGTGTAACCAATAAAGTAAGGAAAGTTTAATAAATCGCCTTGCATCACATGGTGGTACAGTCATGTTTGGTTTGGTTCTTGATGTCTTGAAGCTGCATATTGTCTGAAGCGCACAGTTGCACACCCAATGACGAGCAAACTGTTTGCATAACATCAAGAGTCACTAGTGGAGTCTGTTGCCGAACTAATGGTGCATCGGTTACAGTCTGGCGAAACACGACGGAACTATCGTCATCAACGAATGACGAGCACACTCCATGTTTCGCAGAGTAAAGTCCATAAAACACGCGGTGGCCTGATGGATGTTAGAATCCAGTGAATTGCTTTTTTCAATACCATGTCCATTCAAAAACGACGAGACAATGCGCTCGCCATCAACAGAAAAAACAAACCCAGATGACGGCGGGTTGAAGATGGAATCCATCAGTCCGTCTGTGTTTGAATACTCATGTGACGATGCAGAACCTGTTGTGACGTTGGGTACACCTCCATATAACTGAGAAGCCTGGCATCCATTTCAAAGCCCTTCTTTTTCACCTCTGGCAGAAGCTGCGTAGATATGGCTCAATCTATGTTACACGTATGAGAATTTAACACACACTACTGACATCAATGTCCGCATATCAACAGGACCTGATAAATTGGGCGTGAGCACCAGGAGATAGCATGGTGTGAGCACAGCTATGGTAAAATGAGCATAACACTCAAAACTATGTCCAATAACTGGCAAGTAGCACCATCAAAGGTGGCAATTTCAAATAACACCGCTAAAGGAGCGTGCAATCCAACAAAGGAGGTACTACAGTAATAGTAGTATTAAGCTATTGAGCTATTCCGAATAGCTACTTTGATGAGCTGAATAGCTACTTTGATGGGCTGAATAGCTACTTTGATGTGTCGAATAGCTATTTTGATGTTGCAAATGACGAGGCAGGCCGGGGCGGGACTATAGCTAGGTGTGTCTCTATTTTTAGCACTATTATTCCTAGCGAGCGGAATGGCATTGGGCTGGAATAAAGTCAAGCATAGAATTTGAGTGGCCAAAAAAGCCCACTCTCTTTTCTCCTCCCCCTT